>CABFWO010005775.1:0-42809 GCA_902155825.1 Timema genevievae | reverse complement strand
TAGGTATATACCTAAATGTTGACTGTCAGAAGTCAGCTGTGAACTGTCAGTCAGCACCACATAAGCTAAAACTGAGGTATAGTATTAACAAGATCGAATCAAAACTTAATATAATTGTTAATTGCGGATAAAACTGGGATAAAGCTACTGTATAAACATTTGAATTTTGTTATTGATTAATTAAAGCAATACATAAACAATCAGAAATATATGTTATTTGAAAATATTTTATTTTGCGTCAAACTATGTTTGCGGCTTTGTTGTCAAATAATTATTATTGAGAAAAACAAATAAACAACATTACAAAAGCTAATACACTTTCGAATAATAGATTATTTTTTTTGAGGTGTGATATATATTTTGAATGTTGAGAAGGTAGTACAGTATTTGACAGGCGTCAAACGCAGCGCATAACGAGTTGTTGGCGCCAAGAAATACCGCGTTATTTCAAGTGATTTGTTATTTCAAAATATAGTTCACGATAAAATGAATTCGAATGGTATATACATGTCCCTACAGGCTTTAAAAAAAGAACCCTAGTATTTCAAGTTCAACATATTTTCAAATATGAGATTATCTAATTTTTAAGGCACGTTTCACAGGAAATATATCATTTCTGAGATAAAATTTAATGGTTATAACTATAGATCCAACCTCCTTCAAATAAATAATATCATTTCTAAACAGGATCACAACATAGCATTAAGAGATAAACGAGAATTGTTTTTGATGGTTTTGTCTTACCTGCAGGAACCGAAGGCCGCGTGCATGAATTCCACATTGTACAAGTTGTACCTGGTGATATGAGACAATTTGATGCACACGTTATATTCACACATATAATTAGAACATCGCGGGTGCTACCTGATTAAATATATTATAATAAGGTTGCGTCAAATACCGACAATAAAGAGATGGAGTTAGATCGCGGTGCTAACAAACTTCTATTGTAAAATTACAAACGTATAAATCTGTATCTGAACCGCTCAAAGGCGTACCACCCTCACAAACTAAAATTAATCTTAAGAAAGGTGGTAAATGCTAAATAAAAAAAGAAGAAAGAAACTATGTTTGTTATGTCAAAGAAAATACAACAAAAAAGTTTAAAGTTAATAGAAAACACGTATAAAACAATACGATAGATTTTATATTGATTTAATTCTTATCATTTTGCAATAATGTAAAGCGTATATGGATTCCTTACAATAAATCAAGGTTGGTCTATTAAATACAGAATGGGTCCCGTTGATAAATAGGTAATGGTTATTATTTTTCAACTTAGCTATTTCTACGATTCTGTTCTAAGATAAATTATTGTTAGCGATATTAGAACATACAGTTTCTATGAATAGAAATAATTACGATATAAACATTGTTATGTTTCGTCCTTATTCTTATTTAATAGGTTGTGAAATTGTTTTTTATATATTCATTTTATCCAGATTTTGAGCTTATTTTTTAATAATTTTAGATAGTTAATCGAATATATTATAATTTTAATGTATATATATAATAATATTTTTACTATAAATGTTATTTGGTACTTTTTCAAGTAAAAATTTATCTTCTTTTTAAACTTATTTGTTTTTTGAGTATATAATAATTTCACCATATTTGGCCGCGCAAACATACAAAATTGTATTGGCACAGTTCAATATATAAATTATCATACCTTTTGATTACCCTAAATTGTAGGATTATTAACTTGACGGATTATACTATGGCCCTAACTTATAAGAAGGGCTCAGATTTTGCTAACTTAAAAATAATTTTAAAATTACCTATAAAACGACCTAAAGAATTATAAGAAACGAATTAAAACTTTCAAAAGAGTGAGCACAAAATATGGAGTAAAAATGAGGTGTAGCTGTGTCATGGACACGGCCGTGTGTTGTACGTGAATAAGTTTATGTAACGGGTTATATTTTTTAAATAAAATATTTTTATTTATTGTATTTAGGATAAAAGCAAGGAAACAAATAATTATTGTGTTACAATATAACTTTATTAATTATAGGTCTGTGATACGAAAAGTACAATACAAATGGCATACAAGATACACCTTATTATATTCACTGTCACTACTTTAAACTCATGTTTTATATACAATCGATAGATTTTGACGACAGCTAACGATTAAAAGCTAAACGAACATCGTAGCTTCTCCGAGTCAAAAGTTATACTAATTGCAAATCTCGATACGCAGCAAAATAACCTCAAAATGGCGGCGCTTCCCCCTCTACCGCGCGCGATGCGTCACTGTTCTCACTTATCGTAATGAATTCTTTGATCCTTTAGCTATCCAGTGGTATAATTTAATTTTGAATGTAGAGGAAAGATTCGAAACTACAACACCAAACTGTATCCCCCGATTTTGTTATCATTAGGTTTTTTGGATTGCCCCCGTATGATAGCAAATTTAAAGACGTATTCACGTCAAAAAAAAGGCACAGAAGCGTGTACGTTCCGTGTGAACAATCTCTTTGTAAAGTTTGTGTGCAAGCAATGCCACCAAGATCTTGTATATTGTGATCTAAAAGTAGACTGATAGGTTGCTAACTTCGTCACGAGATCGCTCAATATGTCAAAGTTTAAATAATTACTAGGCTTCTTCAAGCATGCACAGTCTAGGAGTAATAAGTATAATATGTAAGAACTGTATAGTAATATATCTATCTATCTATAATGTAATGTCACGGTGAGTCACTTTGTTGACATGGTGATATGCAATAGTGCATGCAAAACGACCCGATCGATACTATAGTGTTAATTGTTTGGTCATTAATTTATCTACGCACACTTTCTAATCATGGAGCATGATCTACAAAATAGCTTTTACCAGGATCTATATATTTGTACTTTTTAAATAAGAAGAGCTTATACCTACGTACTAGCCTTGGACTAGATTGGGATCATACTACCTTCAATAGGGGTCACATGGTATAAGGTGTCACTCACGCAAAAGACTGAGCTGTCGATGACAGAGAGATCAGGGTTCGAATACCAACCGGATGTACTGTGTTTTTTTCCCCTAAATGTTTTACACTTTCCCTTCGCTTAAATTTGTGTATTTTTATTATAAATTAAGCCTCGTGTGCTGATAATCCTAACAGATAGTAAGATGCTGATAAAAATATATATAGCTATCAAATAAGGTTTTTCCTAGGAATACGGAACTGTAAAAGAACTTGTTGACCTTCTGGTAAACTCAAAGTGGGCAGTTGTCAGCCATCTTATTAGACGAGGATGAGCTCGTGGTGAGCCCCAAAAGGGGGAGTCATCAACCATTTTGTTTAGAGTAGGATGACCTTTGGTAAGCTCTAAAAGAGGTAGCTGTCAGCCATCTGGTTTAGACTAGAATGACCTTGTGGTAAGCTCCAAAAGAGGTAGTTGTCGGCCATCTTGTTTGGACTAGGATGAGCTTGTGGTAAGCTCCAAAACGGATAGTTGTCGGCCATCTTGTTTGAACTAGGATGACCTTGTGGTAAACTCCAAAATGGGTAGTTGTCGGCCATCTTGTTTGAACTAGGATGGGCTTGTAGTAAGCTCCAAAACGGATAGTTGTCGGCCATCTTGTTTGAACTAGGATGAGCTTGTGGTAGGCTCCAAAAGGGGTGGTTGTCGGCCATCTTGTTTAGACTAGCATGACCTTGTGGTAAGCTCCAAAAGAATTCATTCTCTGTCATCTTGTTGTTCCAGGTGATAGATCTTCTGAACCCTGGGTCGTCGAGGAAGCCTCTGGCCGTCAGATGGTCCAAGAAATCCCGGGGGTTCTTCGTGGAGAACCTGTTCACGGTGGACTGTGAGGAGCTGGATGACCTTCTGGCAGTGCTTGAGGAAGGTCAGTCCCATTTGTCTGACCTGACGTCTAATGCCAGGGTCACGATTAATTTAAATACCCGTAACGTAAACAAACACATTACTACCTCAGGATTTACGTAACATAACCTAAAAACTCGAGCAAAACATAAACAAAGAATTTGAACCGTTTGAAAACTTTTTTTTTATCACCGCGTCTTTTGTCAGTGAACTTAGACCGCCAATGTGCCCTATCCTCTGCCTCCTCCTTCAGCTCCCATGATTTTCTTATTTCCTTCAAGTCGTCCAAGATTTGAATCTCCTCCTTCCTATGCTCCTCTTTCCCTCAACCTTTCCTTCTATGACGTCGTGCAGAAGATAGTTCCTCCTAAGGATTTGTCCGCTCTTCTCAACACTCTTCTCAGGACTTGTTCATTTGTCCCCCTGTGTGTCCACCTGATCTTCTCACCCACTCTTCTTAGGACTTGTACATTTGTCCCCCTGTCTGTACACCTGATCTTCTCACCCACTCTTCTTAGGACTTGTTCATTTGTCTCCCTGTCTGTCCACCTGATCTTCTCACCCACTCTTCTTAGGACTTGTTCATTTGTCTCCCTGTCTGTCCACCTGATCTTCTCACCCACTCTTCTTAGGACTTGTTCATTTGTCCCCTGTCTGTCCACCTGATCTTCTCACCCACTCTTTTTAGGACTTGTTCATTTGTCCCCCTGTCTGTTCACCTGACCTTCTCACCCACTCTTCTTAGGACTTGTTCATTTGTCCCCCTGTCTGTTCACCTAACCTTCTCACCCACTCTTCTTAGGACTTGTTCATTTGTCCCTCTGTCTGTTCACCTGATCTTCTCACCCACTCTTCTTAGGACTTATTCATTTGTCCCCCTGTCTGTCCACCTGATCTTCTCAGCCACTCTTCTTAATACTTGTTCATTTGTTCCTCTGTCTGTCCACCTGATCTTCTCACCCACTCTTCTTAGGACTTGTTCATTTGTCCCCCTGTCTGTTCACCTGATCTTCTCACCCACTCTTCTTAGGACTTGTTCATTTGTCACCCTGTCTGTCCACCTGATCTTCTCACCACTCTTCTTAGGACTTGTTCATTTGTCCCCCTGTGTGTCCACCTGATATTCTCACCACTCTTCTTAGGACTTGTTCATCTGTCACCCTGTGTTGCTTGTTTCAGGCATGAGGAACAGGTCCGTGGGCAGTCACAGCATGAACGATTACTCCAGTCGCAGTCACACCATACTCACAGTACACATCACCTCGGAACAGCAGGTAATAGCTCTAGTTCATCTAGGAACAGCAGGTGATAGCTCTAGTTCATCTGGGAACAGCATGTAATAGCTCTAGTTCATCTAGGAACAGCAGGTAATAGCTCTAGTTCATCTAGGAACAGCAGGTAGGAGCAGCTATTCTCCCAGCTAGTACCAGCAGTAATGAATGTTGTCCTGCTGTCCACAGATGGGCGAGGACGGAGTATTCATCTCGAAACAAGGGAAGATCAACTTCGTGGACTTGGCCGGAAGTGAGATGACCAAGAAGACCCACAGTGAGGGCAAGACCTTGGAGGAGGCCAACAACATCAACAAGAGCCTCATGGTGTTAGGTGAGGCACTATTTACTAGCTCATAGTACTGCGTGAGGCACTATTTACTAGCTCATGGTACTGCGTGAGGCACTATTTACTAGCTCATGGTACTGCGTGAGGCACTATTTACTAGCTCATAGTACTGCGTGAGGCACTATTTACGAGGGTATTCCCGATTGAGTTAAGGTGCGGCAGAAGGGAGCGAGAGTAATTTTACAGTTTTTATAGCATTACTTTTTTTTTGGCCAACATAAATCTAATATTTCTCCAGTAGCAACATAAAGCTTAGTTTTCTTCACATGTTAATATCAACAGATCTTGAATATCTGTAAAGTGTGTCCTGGAATGTTGTCAACACTTTTTCTTTCTATTTAAATAGTTTTGACAACATTCCAGGACACCCTTGAGAGATATTAAAGATCTGTTGATATTAGCGTGTGCAGAAAACTAAACTCTATGTTGCTACTGGAGAAATATTTGATTTATTTTGGACAAAAAAACGTAGCAACATAGAGTATTTATTGTGTACCGCTTTATTTGTTCCTGAAATGGCAACTATAAACGTATCCATGACGAGTGGTATAAAATAAGAGATTGGTAACCTTTGACTTTTTTTTTTTAATTTCCTCTCGCCCTCTTCATGACGCGGGGTGTATGTTGTTTGTATAAAAATTAGACACCCAGGACACGCGTCACGAAACGCCTGTATGAAAAGGGCCCTAAAACCTCAGCATATCACCCCTCCAGTAATTATTAGGCACCCTTCAACTAAAGTAATCGACTTATTTATAGGTATCGATTTTCCTCGTGAAATCGACCCCGAGAAAAAGGTGAGGTGTGCATTTTAAATCGAGGTCAGTTTTAAAAGGTTCAAGTTGTCAAGAATGTCCGTCCGTCCTTAGGTTCGTGAAGTTGAGCCCCGAGTTAGCAATCAATCGGGCCTTTGATGGGCCGGCCGGGGTGGGTAGAGAGGGGAGGAGGTTGGAAGGGTTTTACCGGGAGAGGGGGGGGGGTGATATAGGACACTTTTAAACTTGTCACGCACGAATACTGGGATTTTCATGGCCGGCTTGATTTGAATTTTATTAGGGTATCTACAGGGTTGACTTAGTTTGATAATTTTGGGGTATTTAACGTGCACTTTCCGAACCGACTGATTATATCAGCGCACGAGAATTTTCTACAAGCGAGAGTGAAAAAGGCCTACCAATTTCTTCCGGTAAAAATATTTCCCTGCCAACAATCGACATGAGTCCAACGGCTTTACTTTCCCCGCTGAAGGAAGTTGTGCCACGGATTTTTAATCGCACAAGAAAGACCCGTTGATCTCGGCTGGGTTTGAACCCTAGAACATTGGGTACTGAGGCGAGGACTTTAACCCAAAACCACCTAAGTTGACCTGGATTAGTTAAATAATTACCTTAGGGTATTCTTATAACCAGCATAGTATACACTAGAACCTGGTTAAACCGAACTAATGGTGACCGAAGCTTGTTCGTATTAACCGGGATAATACAGCGATATCAGTATTTTCACGAATTTTTAGTTACAGTTGAATGAGTTTAATCAAATGTTCGTTTATTTAACTGATGTATATCACGTGATATGTTATGTAATTATTGTGTTGACTACAATATGTAAATATTAGACATTTAACAGTAAACCTTTGCGAAACTTTCGCAATTTCAGCATTCCCCTCCCAACCCCCATAAAAATAAATTTAGTATTGTGTTGGGTTGTTGAAATTAAATACTCAGCGAGTGTATGGACAAAATAGCAAAGAGAATTTATTTTTGGTAATTGATACAAAAATCTTGTAAGATTTTTTTAACTTAGATTTTAAACAAACAATGTGTTTTAACGTAAACTGAGTATGCTATGTCAGAAGTCGGTAAAAAATCCTTCCCACTGATACCTTATTCATCGCTGTAGGATTTGTATTAGTTGAGAAAAAGGCATGTTGACAACAGAAATAATACATAGGAATTATCAGATATCATTGTTTCTTAGAATCCTCGTTTGAATTTGAGATTGTCAACCAATTAAATGTATTTCGTTTGCGTTAATTGTTTTACCCGTTTTCTGACAAGTGTTTTCGGATTATCAGGAATTTCGGGCTACCGGGGTTCGGTCTAACGAGGTCTTACTGTATACTTTACAAGGGTATTCAAATGATTTATTTTATTTGAATATCTTTATATGAACATTGGACTGTAGTAACTGTTCTAGCTGTCAGATAAGGTTCTTCCTATGAACATTGTGACTGTAGTAACTGTTCTAGCTGTCAGATAAGGTTCTTTCTATGAACATTGGACTGTAGTAACTGTTCTAGCTGTCAGATAAGGTTACTCCTATGAACCTTGGACTGTAGTAACTGTTCTAGCTGTCAGATAAGGTTCTTTCTATGAATATTGGACTGTAGTAACTGTTCTAGCTGTCAGATAAGGTTCTTCCTATGAACATTGGACTGTAGTAACTTTTCTAGCTGCCAGATAAAGTTCTTCCTATGAACATTGGACTGTAGTAACTGTTCTAGTTGTCAGATAAGGTTCTTCCAAAGAACATTGGACTGTAGTAACTGTTCTAGTTGTCAGATAAGGTTCTTCCAATGAACATTGGACTGTAACTGTTCTAGCTGTCAGATAAGGTTCTTCCTATGAACATTGGACTGTAGTAACTGTTCTAGCTGTCAGGTAAGGTTATTCCTATGAATATTGGACTGTAGTAACTGTTCTAGCTGTCAGGTAAGGTTGTTCCTATGAATATTGGACTATAGTAACTGTTCTAGTTGTCAGATAAGGTTCTTCCAATGAACATTGGACTGTAGTAACTGTTCTAGCTGTCAGGTAAGGTTATTCCTATGAATATTGGACTATAGTAACTGTTCTAGTTGTCAGATAAGGTTCTTCCAATGAACATTGGACTGTAGTAACTGTTCTAGCTGTCAGATAAGGTTCTTCCTATTAACACTGGACAGTACAAAAGCCTCATTGTGTCTTGTTCTTCAAGGAAGAGCCTGAGTGTTAAACCTTTTGGTGGTTTCTGACGTAAGAAACCTTCGTGAAATATTAATCGTACCTCGAACGTGAATAACCATCAATCGCTAATCGACGTGAAGATGACCTTACCCCGACCTATTTTAAATGCCAGTCCTCGTCACACCGGACAAGAAAGGTCTTAAAGTTCGAAATAGACGTCTTAATAGCCCGTTTCACCCCCCAGATAACACCTAATTTAGGTAGGTAATACAGCTAGAACCAGACGCCACAGAATATTTTTTTTACAAAAAATTGGGAAATTGAGATCAATGATACTATTGGACAGTTTTAAAAATAAATGGTATGTGCAATAGTACAGACTTTCTTAAATAATATATCGTAGTTTGGAACAAAATTTTCAAAAATAATTTTTTGGTAAAATACTCTCTAAGTAGGTATGACCGTACAACATCTAAATATACATTTTAAACTTAATTTATCAAACAATTTCTGCTATAGCCCCAGTTACAAACAAAATTGTGAGGACCACTTTTGTGATTTCAAGGTCAGATAAAACGTCAATAGCCATAAAAAAATTAGTGGTAATTTTTACATTGCTTTATTTATTCATGGAAATAAAAAGTCCTCTTTCTCTAAAAAAAATCTCAATATATCTAAAGCAATGATTTATCTTTCTCTCTTTTGGGCGAATTTCTTCAACCGGAACATTGTTTAGCGGATGATAAATTGTCCTCTGTCCCTTCAAATGGCTCTGAGTGTTTTTATTAGAATCAACTCCCAAGCTGTGTGGTAAACATAACAGCTCAAGGCCTCCTTGATTCGAGGCCGCCATTTTGAGGGCAAGCAAGGCATAGCTTTGCTTACTTTGCCTTCCTTAAATTAATTACGAATTTATTCCGAATCGAAAAAAGTGTCAAAATGACACACATAAAAAAAACTTTCCTTTTTTTTTTCGATGGCCGGTCACAAAGAGAATCACTTTTCCCGTAAAAAAAAAAATTAGAAGCTATCCATCAAAACAAAACTTAAACCCAAGACGCCGGTATACAATATCTGAAGAGAGACGGGGTAGTTGATAACAAAACAAAGGAGTTTCGCAACAAGATGGCGGCCCGTATTTGTATCGAATAAAGCTCGATTCACACGCTCCGCCGAAAATTGATCGCCAGTGAGTATCATGGCATTTCACAGGCTAATAGACATCTGGGTCTACTCAAGATGCTTAGAAACATAAACTAGAAACAGATGGCATCAACATTAATTTTCTAATGGATAGATAGATATTTAATATTAATATCAAAAAGTTGTGTCAAGGTGGATGCTCACTGATTGAGTCTGATTGTCAAGTGCTTTTGCACACATTGAGCAATATTGTTTAGGCATATGCGCACTGAATGAGTCGGATTATTTAAGCGCATGTGCACTGATTGAGTAAGATTGTTTAAGCGCATGCGCACTGAATGAGTCGGATTATTTAAGCGCATGTGCACTGATTGAGTCGGATTATTTAAGCGCATGTGCACTGATTGAGTCGGATTATTTAAGCGCATGCGCACTGAATGAGTCGTATTATTTAAGCGCACGCGCAATGAATGAGTCGGATTATTTAAGCACATGCGCACTGAATGAGTCGGATTATTTAAGCGCATGCGCATTGATTAAGTCGGATTATTTAAGCGCATGCGTATTGATTGAGTCGGATTATTTAAGCGCATGCGCACTGAATGAGTAAGCTTGCTTAGGCACATGCGCACTGATTGAGTAGGATTATTTAGACGCATGTACACTGAATGAGTAAGATTGTTTAGGCACATGCGTACTGATTGAGTCGGATTATTTAAGCGCATGCGCATTGATTGAGTCGGCTGGTTATTCTTAAAATTAAATAGGTCTTCCAAGCTGATGATGTCGCCCAGAAAAAGAAAAGATGAAGCCGAAGAAGTTGAGATCTTGTGATAAGTCTAGAGCTCATCACGTGATAACGTTTCTGCTCTGCTATTGTTACTCAACGGACGTGTGAGTCCATAGAGTTATCCCGTTAAAAGTTTATAATACAAGCTTGTATTTAACAACAGAACGCGTCGCGTGTTTGGTTCGTGAGTGAAGCCAAGACATGTCTTATAGACACGGTCTTGAATTAATGAACGGGATTGTGAGACCGTTTCACTTCACACACGACTTTTCGTGATGGAGGGGAATAAGAGGGAGAGGGAAGAGGATTTAAAGGTTTCACCGAGGAAAAAGAGAGAGAGAGAGAAAAAAGTATTTTAAAATTTCATCCGAAATGGGTAACCTTTACCAGAATCCACAAGGTTTTTTTTTGTTTCCGATACCAAGCAAACAGTGATTGGAGGAATAGAGCTTTCTATGAATCTTAGCACTGTAGTTGGATTGGCTCTTCCATTTTTGTCAAGAGGAGGGGGAGTTAAAATTCCCACGGATATCCAATGTGAATTTGCATCGTTGCGTATTTAATTGATTAAATTAGTTTATCACAGTTAAATAAGTTATGGAAGGAAGAGAGAAACACAGAAAGATGTCGCCGTTCGTGGAAACTGAAACAATGTCACAGATGATGATATTCAAACGGAACGATGATTTTATTTTATTTGCAACGTGTCTGCAGGTTTGTGTGTCCCATCTCATCTTTTCGTTCCATTTTTTTTATACATATAATGTTCATCTTCATTATTATTAAAACTGTCCTGTTAAGGCTGAAAAAAATAATTAGTGAAACTTTTTCCGCCGGTTAGAAAAATTGAAACCTTTCTTTTGTTTAAACGTAGTTAAATATGAAAAATTAGTTTTCATTGTTTTTGTTGTATCGATATATATATATATATATATATATATATATATATATATACTGACTGATTATATATATATATATATACTGACTGATAATATATATATATTATCAGTCAGTGACTTATTTAGTAAATTGGCGCTTTGTTAACATACACATAATAATAATAATTATTATTATTATCTGTTCTGTCTTACGACAGGTACATTTCTTTTGTCAGTGAACTTAGATCGCCAATGCGCCCTGTACTCTCTTCCTTCAGCTTCCTGAATTTTCTTCTTTCCTTCAAGTCATCTAATATTTGAATCCTCCTCCTTCTTAAGCTCTTCTTTCCCTAAAACTTTCCTTCTATGACGTCATACAGAAGATAGTTCCTCCTAAGGATGTGTGTGATCCAGTTTGCTGTATACTGAAGAATCACATCCAAAATGGTTCTCTTCTCACCCATTCTTCATTTGTCACCCTGTCTGTCCACCTGATCTTCTCAAGTCTTCTCCAGCACCACATTTCAAAGCTCTCCAAATATTTTTTTTCCCTCTGTCTTTCTGAGAGTCCAAGTTTCTGCTCCATACAACGCAATGCTCCAAATATAGCATTGCCAGTTTCTCCCTCAGTTCCAAAGCTTCCTTGGCCATGACGAGCCTTGACCTAATTTCCTCGGTGCAGTAGGCATCCTTTGTTTAAAGTTGTTAAATACGGTTATAGTGATTCACTGCCCATAAACTGTTAAAAGAATGAGGATGTATATTATTGTTAACAAGTTAATTTCATATAATTACGTAGGCCTTGTTCCTAGGTATTTCTTATTTGGAAGTGTCGTGTGAGTTATGTAGGCCTTGTTCCTCTGTATTTCTTATTGGAAGTGTCGTGTGAGTTATGTAGGCCTTGTTCCTTGGTATTTCTTATTGGAAGTGTCGTGTGAATTATGTAGGCTTTGAAAGTAAATTATAGTGACTGGTAAGTACTTATATTGACATACGTGAACATGTCTTCTCGTGACGAATAACACACCCACTTTCTACTCTCCCCTGGTTTAACCGGTGATGTCATCCCTGAGGTCATTGACGTTCTATGATGTCATCAGAATATTTCAATCATGATGACGTCAAAATCTATTTAGGGAATTATGACTCAGCCCCGGCACGACATATCGAGACATGAATAGGCCACGGGGCATGTCGCAACCCTGACTGTTGTCTTGCGTCATATATTTTGGCTATCATTAACATGATTACAATACACTCTCTATAAGAGAAAGTTCTTTCTCGTTCAAGGGTGGTAAAGTCAACCTTTTTTTATTTTATATTTTAGGATATTGTATCGCATCTCTGAGCGACAGTAAGAAAAAGGGCGGACATATTCCTTACAGAGACAGTAAGCTGACAAAACTTCTGGCGGACAGTTTGGCCGGGAATGGAGTCACACTTATGGTGAGTGAAAAAATTAAAAACCAGTATTTCCAAACCATAAATAAATTGAGCTGACGCTAAATTAGTATTCTAAGCACTCCAATCTATAAAAATAAATAATACTTTAATACTTTTTAGAATAATTGTATGGGTCACTTGAAAAGATTAGTAGTCACTAACCCAAGAATAAAATAAAATAAAATAAATTTAAAGAAAAGAAAACAAGAGAAAACCCATTGAATACGAGTTTTTTTCTTTTGGTATACGACAGCCACAGTGTAATTCAAAAATAACTAAAAACCCAGCTAGACGCTATTTTATTAATTTAATCCCCAGACCTACTTTAAAAAATAGCTCTACTGGGGCAAAAAAAAAAAAAAGAAGATAAGTTGGTAAGAATGATTGATTTGACTTCGTATAAATAATCCGAAATCCTTGAATCTGGATGCTACATCGTAATCTCTAAAATGTTTTCATGATCACAATAATGTATCTATAAGAGAAAGTAAAGTTGTTGTAATGATGTGTAAATACTTCCCGCAGTAAATTATATTCCCTCTGATCTGCCCCTGATTGTAGATCGCCTGCATCTCTCCAGCCAAGTCCAATGTCAGTGAGACTGTCAACACACTCAGATACGCCGCCAGGGCCAAGAAGATCAGGACCAAGCCGATCGTTGTAATGGTAAGCCGATCGTCATCATGGTTGGCCAATTGCTATCATTGTTGTTGCCATTGTAATCCGATCGTTGTAATGGCATGCCGGTCGCTATCATGGCGAGATTATCGTCATCATAGTAAGCTGATCGTCATCATTATAAGTCGGTCATTGTAATTGTAATCCGATCGTTATCAAGGTAATCAGATCGTTATCATAATAAGTCGACCATTATAATAATTGTAAGCCGATCGCTGTCAGGGTAGTGTTTGCACACATAGTATCATTTCACTTGTCTTCTTGGAGAGCCCTTGATGGCCTCTCTATACCAAGCCACTTCGAACTAAACCACCAAATTAATTAATCAAAGTTTTTAATCCTTTACTCCAATTTGGGGTTAGAGATATTTTTAAAATGACAAAACTATTTCTTAAAAAAAACCAAACAGGTGAATTCTGAACGTGAGCAACTCGTCTCACCGGCCCGGTACCAGCCACCTTAAAGTAAGACCACACAGGTGGGCAAGCAGACTAAATGTGAGGCTCATCTATTGCGGTTTTCCCGTGACGATGAGGTCGGGGTACGAATCTCAGCCGGATGTACCGAGGGTGGTTTTTCTTTGACGGTTCCCCCACTCTCTTTTCACAAAAATGCGGATACATTTTTCTCTATAATGCCGTATTAATCCTCAGCGAAATATGTGTAATAATAGCTTGGTACCCGGTACCATGGCGCTCTGGTCAGCGTCGAAGAATGTAACTAAAATATTATCTACTTCGGTGGCAGCATGGTCTAAAGCGCTACTCTCGCAATTGGCTTGACTAAATTTTTTTTTTATTCCACTATTATCCCACGCAAATGTGGGTACACTTCCTCTAAATATAGCCTTCTTAATCCTTAAAACTATTAGTATAATTGGTACATAAGGGTATAACCCGGACGGGTAGTAAGACGACGTGCAAAAAAAAACCACACTAAAATGTGTTTTATTTTTTAAATCCCAGGACCCACGCGAGGCCCTCATCCTGAGCCTGAAGCGGGAGGTGAACGCCCTTCAGGAGGAAAACGATCACCTGAGGACAGCCTTCCATCTACATGGGGACCCCCAGCCTCCGGGGACTGCTGGTTCAGATCCCGGCGGGATGAATCTCTCCTCAGGTAAAGCCGTTCGGCGTAGGAGGGGTGGTAACCCGACAGCTGGCAAAATATTCTTATCGCAAACTTTTGTTTTAGATTACTAATGTTGACATAAAAAAAACACCTCCACCGGTAGCAATGATAGTGCCAAAATTTTACAGATATAAGGGTGCCATGTGGTCGGCACAACGTGGCCCCCCCATCTAGCCATTAATCTCAGTTTTCTAAACCAGAGTAGCTACTTCTTTATTTGAGTAGCTCCTCATTTGACCGAGCGCCGCTAAAACAAACAAAACAAAAGCACTGCGGCTAAACTTACTAAGCGGTAATAAACAAATAAATAAAATAAACTCCAACGCCCGTCCCAATCCTACCCAAACATAAAAAAATGAGCACACATAAAAAACTAATGAGCACACATAAAAAACTAATGAGCACACATAAAAAACAAGTTTGGACAAGAATAAACCGCTGAAAAGGAGTCAGGGGGGAGGCTTTTTATCCCGGCTGACTTGTTTCTTATCATAGCTTTTTTTACCAGGTCGCTTGATGCTGAAGACCCCGCCGAAAGTAGACATCGAGAAACTGGCCGACATGGAGGGAGCCGAGCTGACGGAACTGGTGAGGCATTACCTGACGGAGAACGAGGCACTGAGGCGGGAGAACTCGGAACTGTTCACCACGAGGGAGACGCTTCTGAGGGACCAGGAGATGGTATGCAGAGAGAACGAGCGGCTGCTCAAGAAACTGGAGGACGTCAACTCGTGAGTATCGGAAATATATACACACAAAGTTCGGGAGAGCAAAGCTGTTCAAGCATGCGTGTACAACAGGTTGCATAGGAGTTAGGCGCGCGGCACTACACACCTCGTCATCTTGGAGCAGAACATACCACAAGTAGTGGTAAACAACACACCAGTACATCTAGAAATTCGAATACGTTCTGAGGGTCATCATTAACGGTTCTACATCACAGAAAGTGCTTGTTATTATAACATGTGTAGTGCCTCGCTCCTAGCTCCTATGCAACCTGTTGTACACGCATGCTTGCACAGCTTTGCTCTCCCGGTGCTGTACGCCGAAACTTTGAACACAATTTATGGTATTAACATAGCTTTCCGGATGTAAGTTTATGGGGATTTTGTATTATTTTTGGTTCAAACAAGCTATATATGCAGTTTGGGCTATGAGTTTCCAAATACCCTGTGTAGATTAGTGAGGGATTTCAAATTTCGATTCCTCGATACCAATTATTGGTGTATGAAGAATCGATATTAAGGTGGGGATGTATGGGACCCGAGAAAAGGTGTTTCTTCGCTATTTATAACACCACTTTTTTTTAGGTCAAAATAAATAAAATATTGCTGCAGTACAAACACAGAGGGTGTCCTGGCATTTAATGACAACTTTTTCTCTTCATTTAAAAAGTTTCTCATCTAATTCCGCTATGCTCATGACAGATATTCAACAAATGTTGATATCACCGTGTGAAGAAAATAAAACTTTTTGTTTCTACTGGAGAAATATTTTATTTATTTTGGCAAAAATATGTTTTGCTATAAAAAGTGTAAAAAAAACCCAGTGACTTTTCCTCACCTTAACTTATACCCTAATTTAATATCAAGAATTTCGTTATCTCAATTCTTAAATTTAATATCCTATTAAGATGACGGGGAAATCGCGGTTCAATCATCTTCTGGTGAACTGTGGGTTTAGTCTTTTCTAAACGGTTTCCCACACTCTATTCATGAAAATGCGGGTACATTTCCTAGCGTAATTAGCACATAATCTTATAACCCGAAAAGGTAGTAAGACGCAGTGCTAAAAACACACACAATTAAGTGAAATCCTGTCAAAATTCAGAATCAGGTAATTATTTTTACACCTTCATTTATCTGAGGTATTTAACGAGCACGTTCTAAACCGACTGATTTTATCAGCACACGACTTACAAACCAACTTAAATACAGAACAGACACAACACCCAGTTCCCCGGCCGTTAATTCAACAATATGAAAAGGTAAACCTGATATTGAGAGGTACATTTGTTTATTGTAACGTATGTACAGGAGACATGTTGTTGTGTTGGTGTTACTCCAGGGTGTGTTGCCGGTCACCTATCATCCCGGCTCGGCCCACCTACTCGGCTGAGATGCTCAACATGTCTCTCAATGGTGACTTGGACCAAACCAACGTATGGACCAACCCCCTGAACGGCAGCATCACCAGCACCATGAGCCAGTCCACCAGTAGCATCATGCCGGGACCTAAGTTTAAGGTACCATGGAAATATTGAATCTAAGAATAGAGTTCTAGTTGCCATGGAAATATTGAATCTAGGACCAAAGTTCTAGCTACCATGGAAATATTGAATCTAAGACCAGAGTTCTAGCTACCATGGAAATATTGAATCAGAGTTCTAGCTGCCATGGAAATATTGAAACTAAGACCAGAGTTCTAGCTACCATGGAAATATTGAATCAGAGTTCTAGCTGCCATGGAAATATTGAATCTAAGACCGAGTTCTAGCTGCCATGGAAATATTGAATCTAGGACCAGAGTTCTAATTGTCATGGACATATTGTTTTTTAATACTTTATCCCTATCTACAATAAATATATTAAATCTAGGACCTACATTCTAGGTATTAGATCAACAATGGATATATTTAATTTAGGACCAGATCTAGGTTTTAATAGAAACATTGAATCTTAGATCTAACTTCTAAGTACCATGGAATTTTTTCCAATTCAGAAAAAAATCAAGATTTTTGTAACATTTTGTTTTTGGTTAAGCACTTTTTAAACGGTAACTTACAAAAAATTGGTAATTTGGTTTGTGTTTGTTTTATAGCAAGACATTCTTGAAGGAAGACTTTCCACGTCCACTAAACCCCCCCACAGGCTACCAGAGTCCATTCAGAAAGAGATGGACAAAAAAAGAATCGGGACAAGGTGACACCAAATATGGCATATCTAGAGTCGCGACTATCCGGACTGAAGTGGCGGCAATCCGGGCCAGATAACGGATAGGCTTGATAAGACTGAATATGAGTGTAAATCATTTTCAGTATGGGTTTGCCTACTTTTAAAAAGAAAAATTAACAGAACATTTAACTTTGTTTTAATAGAATCTGCCCATTTTCTGATTTTGATGTAAAATAAGAATACAGTAAGAACTAAACCAGAAATACATTTTTTTTAAATCTGTAATATACAGTACTTTATTTTGTAAATGGAACATTGGCTACAAACAAAGAAAGAACAAGTGAAAATAGAGCGTCAAATGGATCACATTATAAATACAGTAAATGTTTTATAGCGGATATGTACCAAGCTGTTTATTTTAAAACGGACTTGTTAACACCGAACAGGACCGGATAATCGCGACTCTAGTGTATTTAAATATTTAGAAACCCGTACTGATGGTCATACAAAGGCGTCATTATCGCGTAGTACTGTACTGAGATAGTTTTTTTTCTAAAATTGTTTTTCTACCCTCCCTCCATGCAAATGCTTGACTTGAATTCTACTTTCCTCAACCCTGAGCTAGTAATCTTTTTATTTTTTAGCAGCGAGTCCTGCTACACATACTAATTACGCTAATGTTTTATGGACAAACGAGTTTGAATTAGGAGGAAGTGTACCAGTATCTGCATGGCAGTAGAGAGAAGAAAACACATTCACCCTCAGTATATCCGACCGACCGATATTCGAACCCTAACCTCCCCGCCATTGTCAGTCTAGTCTATTGCGAGAGAGTGACGCCTTGAGACCGTGTGTCCACCCGGAGCGTGTAATTAGACAGGTTTGGACGAAACTGTGAGATTACAATGAATTGTGTCCCCCGTATCCACAGCATGAACAACATCGCAGACACGTACCGAGAGAGGAGACACAACTCCTGGGACACCAAGGGCGGTAATGGTTCCGCAGGTTCCGGTGATAGCGGTTCCGCTCAGCGCAAGAAGAAGCTAGCAGATCTTGTGGAGTAAGTATATTACAACAGGGAAGGGAAAGGGGGCACACATAAACATAAACATAAACATAAACATAAACATCCCGCTATAATAATATTTACTTCTTTTTTTTTGTTAATTTTTATGAAAAAAAAATCAAATTGTGTTTTTTGGGATTTGTCTGCAATTTTGCTATTAACAACTTTGAATCATAAATATACGAGTTAACAGATAGAAATGATTAAATATTTATTTTCTCCATTTACCTCTTTATCAGCTTCCTCTTTAGTTTTGTTCTGGCCAATAAACGTGCGAAAAATATCAGTTTATTTTTTCCCCAATTGGTTCAGCTACAATTACATTTTATTTTTTGTAATTTTCAAGAAACTTTTTTTAACTCATATTATAATGTTCAGATGCTCTAGAATTCCCTCAAACAAGGTTAAATTCCTGAAATTCTATCAAGGGGGAGGAGGGAGGTGATACCACACCCCCCGGCAGGTGGGACTCCAATACCCCCCCCCCCCCCAATGGGCGCTCTTGAAGGGGATGGCATAAGAGCATATGAACAAAAGTATTATCGCTAAAGCCTAAAATTTTAAAGATGAGTTCTACTTTCCTCATTTATTTTATTTTATTTTAATATGTTCTTAGTTGTACAGTTATGTGAAGAACTATTTGCTCAAAACTTTTTTCGATAGTAACTATTTTTGTACACACATTATAAATTAGTTTTTTAACTATCATATTATGTGCAGTTTCTCATGTTTACGTAATTTCAAGGTCGCTAACAAACTTCTGATAGGCATTAAACTTGTTTTATCTCATACCGCGGATCAGGCGTGTCAAATTTGCAGCCCACAGGCCACACAGGGCCTGTTCCCTGATCCTTAGCGGCCCACAATGATGAGCTAACATACAATGATGTTCAATTGTTATTTTTATAAACAAAGTAGAAATAACAATATTTGAGAATGTTATTACGTGACAATTTTCTTTTAACACCATGTCTTACTACCTGTTCAGGCGACACGTTTATGTATTAATTACGCTAGTTGTTTTAGGGATTAGAAAGGTTATATTTATAGTAAGTGTACCCAAATTTGCAAAGAGAGAGATTGGATAAACACTTTGGAAAAACCACCCTCAGTACACCCGACCGAGATTCGAACCTCGACTTCACCGTCACCAGCAGTATAGTCTATTGCGATATCATCACGTTAGACCATGCGGCCACCGAAGCGGGGTCCTTGCTTGACACATTTGATTGAATCAAATTCATAAACTTTCACAGATGTGCAATTTATTAAAGAATGCGCGATTAAAGCTACAGACATTTCTAGGTATCTTCGGCTTTTTTTTAAAAATAAAAACAACAACCAAATTGATTTTTTTGACGCAGCACCCTCTGTAACCAATTAGGCTAAGACTGCAAATGACAAGTAGATCGAGGTTCGAATCTCAGTTGAGTGTATTGAAGGTCATTTTAACCCTATCTTTTCATCCACTTCCTATAAACTTTCAATTCCTCATCCCTAAGACCATTGGCGTCATTAGTATATACACATATAACCCTAACGGGTAGTAAGACGCTGTGCTATTAATAAAATTAAAAACTGTCCTGTACTATCAAATAAGTCTGACACTCCTGATGTAGATCAGAAATACAGCCCCTGGTTATATCAATGACAGCCCAAGAATCGCGGATTAACCTTTTTCGGTTTTTTCATCTAGCGGTGAGGTCGGAGATGGACACCTACCTCGCAGGACCTCAACAGCTCCTGGTGGCAATGTCATGCCTACAATACCGCCTCTAAATGATAGTCCCTTGATCCTTCCCCACACAGACGACACACTCACAAACTCGGCATTACCAAACAGCCAGGCGCTCTCTAGTATCCGCCGAGCGGTTGCGGAAAAGACAGACCGCGACGCAAAGAGACCTTCCTCCAGTTCCTCCGTTTTCGAATCTTTCGAGAGCAACGAATCTCAGGTCGAGGACGAACTCGTTTTCCACGATAGTGTCTCCAAGACCGTATCTGAGCAGAATTCGCCGGAACCCGATATTGACCTTGACAATAGGACCGACAATAAAACGTTCGATGTGGATGATTCGGAATCGAGAAATATATCAACCTTGCCTTATGTCCATGATAAAAAGCTACTGCGGAGTGCGAATTCCGAATCTGCTCTGTTACTGAGTAGAGATCCGTTCGCTGACGATAAAATAGACGAGCCGACCCCTGCCAATGGCCAAAAGAGTTCGAATCAGGGTTTGAAAACGAATGAGATGAAACCGGCCTCTTCTAAGTCTAATCAACGTATTAAATCTTCACAAAGTACTCAGTCAAAGACAAAAGATCCTTTCGGAAGTGTTGTTTCATTGCGTGAGGCGAAGGATTATCCTGACTCACATACGCAATCTAAAACCTGATTATGGTTCCAATTTTTTTAAAAATTCGTATACTTTGGCAAATGTACATTCATGTACAACAGTAATACTATTGTTTTATTAAAATATTTTAGTTTTGAGAGGTAATTGTAAAATTTAATTGCTCAGAATAATATATTTGCCGTAGTTTATGGAAATCACTCATTAGCATAATAATTAGCATGATTAACGAGACACACTATACTCTTAGAGCTAAAAATAAAACATAATTATAGAAAAGTAAATTTTGTATGTTTATAATAAATATGTTGAATATTAGATGTAGTGGCTATATATGAAATTATAAAAATACATAAAACAATAAACAATATAGAATATAAATCTGGATAATCATATGCTGTAACCTAAAACGTTGATGAGTATAAGCATCACTATTGTCCATGAAACATATTTACACCACAAATAAATACACTAGCACCAACCCTCAACAAAAAACCACCACCGATAGTAGGCCTACATGAAATTCCCCCAGCAATGTGACATTAAAAAAATTTAATAATGGTGAGATATTTGTCAGTTCTAGCATGCAGTCAACTCTGGTCTGTAGAGAATACACCCTGTATAGCTTCTTTTCCGTCCTCAAGACTGTTAGGCTTGGTTCACACATTCACCAAAACAAACATGACACAACAGATCAGATGTGATAAACTCATGATTAAACAAATCATAGTCTAGTAATTTAAATACTTTTGTTTTATTTCCAGTAGTTGAAAGATAATTTGAATGCTTTTTATTTTGTACCCATGCTTAGAGCAAGAAAATATTATTTTCATTTCTCTTTATATTGTTATTCATAATTATAGTGGAAAGCCATCCTCTCTATTTTCTGCTTGAAAAAAAAACTTAAATTGAATTAAAACAAGAATCTGCAAAGAAAGGTCAGCATCACAATTTTTATACATTCATTTTATGATAAATAGGAGTGTGTGAAGTTCCAAAAACTTTTGACTTTACTCAAAAAAAATATGGCTTTGGCACTACAAAGTTTTACTAAAACAAATATATATTGATACCTAACACACAGTTGATGAGGGATTTTGAAAATCAAAATTATACATCTTGAGTTGGAAAACATAGACTAGTACCTGGGAAGTCTGCTGACAAAGGATTTCTACTGCGCCATAGACATTAGCTCGAGGATCGCCATGGACAAAGAATCTTTCAACAAGAGGAGGTTACTGCTGACCAGCAGGTCGAGTTCGGAACTGAGTTAGAAACTGACAAAATGCTACATTTGGAGCAGAAACTTGGATTCTCAGGAAGATGGAAAAAAAATACTCGGAGAGCTTTGAAATGTGGTTCTGGAGAAGACTTGAGAAGATCAGGTGGACAGACAGGGGGACAAATGAACAAGTCCTAAGAAGAGTTGGGTGAGAAGATCAGGTGGACAGACAGGGAGACAAATGAACAAGTCCTAAGAAGAGTGGTGAGAAGATCAGGTGGACAAACAGGGAGACAAATGAACAAGTACTAAGAAGAGTAGGTGAGAAGATAACCATTTTGGATGCGATTCTTCAATAGGCCTACACATGCTTGGGAGGAACTCTCTTCTACATGACCTCATAAAAGGAAAGGTTAAGGGAAAGAGGATCTAAGGAAGGAGGAGGATTCAAATATTGGATGACTTGAAGGAAAGAAGAACATTCTGGGAAATGAAGGAGGAGGCAGAGGACAGGGCACAGTGGTGGTCTAAGTTCATTGACAAAAAGAATGAACATGTTGTAAGACAGAACACATAAAAATAATTAAAAACTAAGACATCCTTTCACTTTTGAAGGTATGTTTAGTTATGAACGGAAGAAGGTGCAAGAAAGAGGGATGGAAACATATAAAAGAGACCCAACACAATTTAGCTTTTACAGTGAAAAGAGTAAAACAATTCATACTTTACCTTGCTGTCATTTATATGTTGTTATGAGATGTTATTTACATTACAATTAATGGCCACATGTTATTCAACTTCTGCTGAGTGTTAAAATTTTGTGATAAATATTTAGGAAAGAGACCGAAAGACAAACAAAGAGATGGGAAGAGTAGATAACAAGAGAGTGTGGAAGTTAGAGGAGAATGGTTGAAGAAAAGAGGATGGAGGCACTTTACTAAACCGAGTCGGCCACAGGCTGGAAACAGTTGATGATGGTTAGGACAAAATATATTGAACATTTTGTAAATTATATTATTATTATTATTATTATTATTATTACTACCCGTTCGGGTTATACGCACTAATACACGCTAATGTGTAATGGTAGGGTGATTGCGAGATGAAATGGAGGACCTACAGTTTAACGTGGAATTCGAACCACGGTGGAGGCCTGGCATTCCACACATTCACAAGTTGTGATTAATACACATCTTGTCAGAGGTGAAGGAAGGAAGATAAATCTGTGCCGGGACCAAGTATTGCACCCCGGACACTCAGCACAGAAGTCTGACACCTTACCCCTAGACCGCCAGATCACCTTTGTAAATTATATTTGGTGTCTAATATCAATTAAATAAACATAATTAAGGCTTCCATTTTTTTTCCCCCCAACACTAAGAAAAATGAAAATATCAACCTCGATTTAGCTCTAGGAATCTTTCATGGATTCGAACTGGCTTTACTTCACAGAGAAAAAAAAAAGTTGACTTGGCACACCAATACAGATGAATATTCATCAATATATTTTTTTTAATTTTTAAAACTCTTCCTACAATGATTTTGCTATGGCAGAACATAGCATTCTTCTTCTGTTCTGTCGTTGAGGCGGATGTGTGAATCGGCGATAAAGCTTCTTGTAAATATCTGTTCACACTTG
Organism: Timema genevievae; assembly: GCA_902155825.1. Taxonomy (NCBI): domain Eukaryota; kingdom Metazoa; phylum Arthropoda; class Insecta; order Phasmatodea; family Timematidae; genus Timema; species Timema genevievae. The sequence continues at coordinate 19,184 of CABFWO010005775.1, read as the reverse complement.
TTCTTTCAGCTGCCAACCGCCTTCACTTATCTGTGTCATTTACCGCTGTCTTTTGGCCAAAAATTAAAAAAAAAGAAAATCCTCTGTCAATCTATGTTAGCATTAAGTTGTATTTGTGTTTGTTTTTTTTTAATTTAAAGTTGAAATATTTATCTTAGTGCCGCTTAATGTTTGAGAAAATTTGAATTTAGAGGATGTGTACCCGCATTTTCGTGGACAACTATTTAAGAAAACCCGGCTTAAGTATATGCTACCGGTGTTTCGATAGACTTTCTAATCGCTTTTCAGATCATATTTTCGATGTTGTCTCAATTTACTTCCCCCCATCATGTTTGTTTTTTAAACAGTGTTTTGTGAAGTGTTGCCAAGGTAAGAAAAGTTAATTTAATTTAAACTGTAGCTGTGATAATATGTCCTCACCCCTCGGTAGAAAACTCCTTGGTCAGGTATCGACATATATATCTTTTTTAAGTTTGAGGTATTTAACGTGCACTTTCTAAACCATTTCTACAAGCAAGAGCAAAAGGGTCAATTACTTTTAACGAAAAAGTATTTCCATATACCTTTCAAGGTTCTTTTACAAGCCACAATAGATATGGAACCGACGACTTTACTTCTTCTCTGAAAGAAATTGTGCTACGGATTTTTATTGCTCAAGAAAAATTCTTCGACCTCGGCTGGGTTTGATCCCACGGACGATGGGTCCTAAGGAAAGCCACTTTACCCCAAGACCATCAAGGTCGACTCATCATATACATATCGCTACATTTCCATGTGAGGTATATAGTGCCGAGTATGTGTTATTGGTCAAGTGGGTGAGGACATATTACAGCTCTACAGTTCTAACAAGATCTACTTAACCTGGTAACGCTCCAAAGACACCGTTTTAAATTACCGTCCACACACTAAGACTCCATTCCGGGTGGCCACAAAATCCCAGAAAGAAAATTACCCGATTTTTTTCCTGACTATAACTCATATCGGCATTTTAAAAGCTGTTAAAAAAATCTAAGTACCCACTTAATTAAATGCTTTGAATAATAATTTTTGAAATATACTAAAAAATAGGTGCCATATACATCGACTATAATAAAAACATCATTTGATTGGGGTACAACTAAGATACATATATTTTTCACTTGCTGTGGCCACCCTGCCATTATCATACTTTTCAAAATTTAAGTCACAAAATTGTAGAACATTTTTTAAATTTTGTAGCATGTACCTACATAACACAAAACTGACATATCATAGTCAAGAATGGTTGCCATTGTATTATTGTTTTGGTGGGACACTCAAATACAAAATTTATTTTGCGGTTATGGTCCCACACTTAAGCTCAGTCAGTAGCGTGTTGGTCTACTGAACTAAAGGTACCAGGCTTGATACCATGTATAGCCGAAAAATTTATCATTAGTGAAATGTGGGTTTCCCCTTTCACGGTGATAAATTAACGGTTGGGGGACTGTAAGTTGTGCCTGTCCTAGTCTTAAGTTAGCTTGTAAGGCATATGAGCATGTAAGGCCTAGCAAGCCGGTAGTGGAGAATACATGGCTTGAATAAAAAAAAACTGACCATTGGCTGGAAACAGTAACGGATGTAAGTTAAGTATGATTAGGTTAAGTGTTAGCAAACTTGACTCACAAAGGTCAGGGTTTGATTCCCATTGTGTTTTAGAGGATGGTTTCCTTAACACTTTTTTTTTAACCCCTCCATCAAAGCAATTTTTTTTAGCACCGTGTCTTAATACCTGTTCGTGGTTATACGCCTAAGTACTAATTACACTAATGTGATAGGAATAAGAAAGGATGAATTTATAGGAAGTGTACCCTTGCGTGGAGGGAGCGTGGAAAACCATTTAGGAAAAAAAACTCCTCAGTACACCCGAACAGGATTCAAACATCGATGTGGGCACCAGGATTCAAAAATCGATGTGGGCACCAGGATTCAAACATTGATGTGGGCACCAGGATTCAAACATCGATGTGGGCACCAGGATTCAAACATCGATGTGGGCACCAGGATTCAAACATCGATGTGGGCACCGAAGCGGTTGAAGGAATCCTAGCGCAGTTTATTAAAACATAAGTAATATAATCTAAAGGAACAGGATGAGAAGATAGCGTAAACTATATCCAAAACAAGAACATTTTTTAAAGTGTGTCAATAGTGATCCAATAAGGTGTCAATCTTGTCTGGTGACAGGAAGGTCTATATTAGCATTCCAGAGTGTGTACCAAAGATCATTTTCCATGAAAATGAGGGTACATTTCACCTAAAATCATCTACCATTAAAACTATCTAAATAGCCCGGAAAGGTGGCAGCACATGGAAACTTAATTTAATGGCGAATCGAGTTTATTCCACTTATCTTGAAGAGGAAACGATACATGTGGACTATTATTATTGATGACGTGTATGTCAAAAAATAAACCATATTAACCCTTTCAGTGCTATGTCTGTACGTAATTTGTGCGCTTAGAATGCACCGACCGTTTCATACTTTTTTTGTAAAGTTTTATAAGAAAAATCACCAAACTTTTATTTATGCAGGGTGTCTACCGAGTTGGAGAAACAAAAATTAGTGACTCTTTGATAACATTTTTTTGACTACAATATCCCTTTGGTAAACATTTGAACATTATATAATGCACTCACAGGCAACATTAAACTTGAACCAAATAGCTAACATTAACCTTGTCCATGGTATCAAGGTAAATACAATCAGGTAACTTGCCGCTAGCGCATGTTATCATGGGTAAGTGGTGGCATGCTGTTACAATGTGCAAGAAATTCAAACAAAAATATTTTCATGACTTTATTATCAAAATATTGAAAATTTGTGATTTCTCATGGACTTATGTGACTTTTTTTTGGTTGCAATTAGTGACTTTTTCGTGACCCAGTAGACACCCTGTTACAAAGCAATTTTTCGGAATCTAGCATCTTTGCTGAGTCGGTAACTTGTCTGTCTACTGAACTAAGGTATTCCTGGTTCGATCCCTGGCATGGCTGAAAAATTCATCATGGGTGAAATGTGGGTTTACCCGTTCATTGCGATGAATTAATGGCCGGGGAGCTGGACATGGTATCTGTTCTGCATTTAAGTTAGTTTATAAGTCGCAATTTTAACAGTAGAAGGTGGAGCCGATCATAAAGGTTTGAGCAATTTTTAACGGTAGAAGGTGGAGCCGATCATAAAGGTTTGAGTAATTTTTAACAGTAGAAGGTGGAGCCGATCAGATCGGCTTGTGGCAATTTTAACATAAGGCGAGATCAAATGCCCATATTTTATATATTCATCAACTTATCCCCAGCACACTTTAACTTGATATCTTACTACTTTTGTTTGTTGGCAGGTCAAAGGTCATATCTCTTGCCCTCTCCATTAAGCCTATGTAGTATGATAGCCTATTTCCTGTACTGTAGATATTTGGTTAATATATTGTCTTTCGTAGCTAAAGTAGCAGTGTTTACATCCCGTATTTTGTTTTTAATGTATTTTATCAGTGTGTTAATATGATAAAAGTGTAATATTTTATCAAGTATGTTCCTGCGCACTTAATAGAGAACGTAGCCAGTCTAATGACACACTGTTCACTAAGGTTAGCTTGTTTTTTTATTTAACATAAAAATGCACATTTATGGCATTTTTTTTTCAGTTTTAAGACTTTTTTGTGCAATTTTTTAAGAATATTTTAATAGTAATATTTTGGTAAAATAATTATGATTTGTGAATATATGTATTTTCATAGCCTAAGTAAATTATATTTTTATGTATTTGTGAGTAATAAATTTAATTATGATGGAAGAAAGCAACAATATTCAATTAAGTATAAATGAAAGGCGAATAAGTTGGGGGGAGGAGAGGGGGATGAACGAATATAAGCACAGGGATCAGCTTAACAGAGTCATACTCGACTAGATCGAAAAATGACACCCGGGCACAGGAATCGAACCCAGGAATTTTAACTTAGCGTGCCAATGCTCCCTACCCTAACTATCCAGGAGTTGTTCCGTGCACTTGACAGCATAACAGCGCGCTCCCGACTCGCAGATGGCTGTGGTATCTCGCGTTACTATTGGTCACTCGTAATATGTAGGCGACAATTCCACATGTCCATCACAGACTATGCCTAAGGTGGCAAGTTAATTGCGACAGTTCTCCTGTGAGTGCTGTCCAGGTCTGTTTTACACTGTCAGTGCAATAAATTGGCATGAAATCTGTCAAGCGAGTGACATATGAGAGTTCTCTCAAAGATCACTTAGGAGAAACAGGGTGGCTACAAAACATATTTTACAAAATTCCCTGACTTTTCCATGTTTTCCAAGCAACATTTTTTAATTTTCCCCGACTACTTTTTTCCAGATTTAATGGTGGATGATGACTTGTTTTATTTATTTTTGATCACATATTAAAAAAAAGTTTGTATCTACTAAACATAAACAGTTTTATCAGTTATTTTAAAAATTAAAATGTTATTTTATTTAGGTATTATTAACTTTTGTTTTAGTGTTTAGTTTCGAAATTAATGGGATTTTTAGACATATTTTTTAGTTCCCTGACGTTTCCTTATTTTTAGTTAAATTCCCTGTTTTCCCTGTCATTCAAAAATTCCCCGACTTTTCCAGGTTTTCCCTGTCTGTAGCCACCATGAGAAACTGGTCACGCAAGGTTTGTTTAAGTCATTTTGGAATAACGCTTCCTCTCAGACACGTCAAATATGCTGCTACAATACTAATCATAATTCAAAGCTATTCTATTAGTAGAAAGAAATGGAAGGAAAGGCAATGCTGGGTAGTGGATTCAGTGCCAGTTTTTTTCAACTTATTTTTCTTCAATTTCTTAATTTATTTGACAGCATATATTGTGCAGTTTTCTAGATATTTCCACTAGGTTTGTGGAAAATTTGTTTTCTATGGCTTGTAAGGCATCTTGACCTTTGTTCTGTATTGTAAACTTTGCACAAAACTTCATTCCTCTCATAAAGAGCAATAAACAATTTTACTTCACTATCACTCCATAGCAGACACCATCAAGAGAGACAATTAATACATGTGTCTCTCGCAGAAAGTATCGAAATGGTTTGGATATTCCATGAGAGCTCAAGTATAAGTGGTGACGAGTTCGTTTGGACTGGTAGTCGTGGGTCTCGCGGAACTTGCCTTAATGCAGAGCTGTTTATATTTGCGACAATACTGACAGCATTTCACGCGAGATTACTCGCCAGTCTATATGCACCCTTAAAACTAGTGACGAAGAATGACCCTCAGCACAAGAAAAATTCTGGATGGCTCAATGGCACACAGAGCCAAAGTTACTGGGTTTGATTCCCATATCTAGGTGTCATTTTTTAAAACTAATTTAAATTAAATAATAGTATAGTAAAATGTTATTAATGTATAAAGTAATAAAATATGTTTGTATTTTCTAAAAATTCTCTTTCTTATTAAAATTTGGACTAGTAATAAGTTTAGTTTTGTGTAAGTTCATGCAAATAATATTACCCTCTCGTTATTTCAGCTCTTACAGGTGAAGATCAGCCATGACACTAGTACGAAACGTTTGATTCAGCAGGCGAGGCCAGTCCACGAAGAGTTTTTTTAATGTTAAGTTTTTGTAAAGTTTGATAGTGTGCAAAAGTGTAAATAGGTCGTTACCAAAAAAAAGTTGTTGACGAGTTGTTCGATATAAAAAGTTTTTTTTTAAGAATGTTGGATGGTATATATTATATTTTAAGAATATAAAAATGTATTTATGTTGAAATGGAAAAAATAAGTTCATGTTTGGATTAGAACAATATTATGATGCTATTAATCTCTTGTTGAAATAATGTTTGTGCTTAAACAAGTTAATAGTTATAAAATAAGCCGCAAAATGTCTTGAGTAGTCGCACTTAATAAAAATTATACATTAGTAATTAGCTTGTTATTTAAGGAAAATAGAATAATTTGTTTTGTTTTATATTAAAGACATATTTGTAATGTCATGATCAGTATTAAATAACATTTTAAAACAATATCCCTCTTGATTTAATCATTGGAAGGCGAAACAAATCCATCAGAAACATGGAGAGGTTACAAGCCTGTTTGAAATGCCTCAACAAAAGACAATTTTTTTTAAACATTAAATCCCTCTTGAAGGAATTAAAAAGTTTTTTCTAAAAAATCATAGGTCTTGTAGGTGGTTAAGGCTGTTAAGTGTGTGAGCACTGAAAGCGTTGCAGTTGTTTCAAAATTATGGATTATTTCCGAAGTAGTTTGACATTTCTTAAAATGGTTTTCAACCAAATTTAGGCTTAAGTTTTGACCAGTTAAAGAGTTTAAACATTAGATTTAAAGTTTTGAAAAAAGTCTGGTAGCTTATATAAAACCTTAAAAACCAATCACCGTCTCCAATCAGTGTGCATGTGTATTTGACAACGCAGCGCTGTAGAGCTATAAGCAAGCAGACAGCTCCATTGGCGGTTGTGAGGAGATTTGAAACAAGTTAGTGGAATGTGGGTGTAACCATGTATTGGACTTTGCCACGACAGAGCGCTATAATTTGAAAACATACATCGGGAGAATGGTCTACTATATATATATCTATCCACTAGAAAATAATATATGTTGGTAATCACCATTTTAAATTTGTGTCGCGATGCATTATGGATCAACATACAGCGAGCGAATTGCTGCGCTACTCAAGCAGATTCTGTTCTCTATTTTTGACAAACGCGTGAATCGAGCTTTAATCGCAGATTGGCCTATAATTTTCTAATAGGTGTGTAGATCTTAAATCGTCCTTTCAATGTATAATTTAAAAATATTTATTTGGATTTTATAAGGTGTCTTAGATACAAAAAAACAAAACAAAAAGTTTATTTTTCTTAATAGTATGTATTTATAATAACTAAATCAAAACTAATCTATACAAGTCAACAATATCATAAATAGTTGCAACTATCTACAATAAAAAAATGGACACTTTTTATCCACACAAAAAAACCAGGAGCCCTTTAAACTAAAGATTTTTTCCTCGGTCAGCAGATTACCAAAAACGATTACAACAGTGTCAAACACTTATATCCATACCATGATATTTATTAACGACCTCTAAGATTAATCTTTCTTAAAACAAATACCTTAAAACAAAGTTGAATCAAACATATCACATTGCATGGCCGAGTTACTCAGATAATGGTAGACCTAACCTTAATTTAATAGAAACCAAAGAAATAGGAAAAATTAATTTCTTCAAAACATGTATTTCCGAAAGATAAAAATATTGTTAATAGTTAAAAAAAATTTCACCAATGACACGAAACTTAAAGTCAAATAAATTTATACAAATCATAGTAGCATTATTATAATATTTTTTTTTACTTATTCAGCTAGAATCTCGGTCGTAGATTTTGAGCTAGTTGAGGACTAACAAATCTTTGGTGAGTTAAACCTGCAGATCTGAAACAATAACACAAAATATACCTTTAAAAAAATTGCACAGAAATAATGGGCCTACTAAACTTCTAATCAAACAAAGTCAAGTTGCTTGGGCTACACCTTTTCACAGGAAGAACTTTATCCGACAACTTGAAAAGTTACTAAACCCATGTTTAGGTATTCATACATCAAGTCACATGATTTGAAACTACAACTTTTGATAGATCTTATCTTATAAAAATAATAACCCGCATCGGTGGCGTAGTCGGCTAATGCGCGAGTTTTGTGTTGATCTAGACTGCCGAGGACGGGGAGATCGAGGTTTGAATCTCGGTCAGGTGAACTGTGGGGGTTCCTAAATGGTTTTCCACTCTCCCTCCACAAAAATGCGTGTTCACTTCATCTAAAATTCAACCTCCTTAATCCATAGTCCATTAGCGTGATTAGTACTTAAGTGTGTAACCCAAATGGGTAGTAAGATGCGGTGCTAAATAAATAAATAAAAATAATAATATAATGAAATATCAATATTGACCACACAAAAACTGTAAGTTTCTAAAAGGTTTTTCCTATGAAAATTAGATTATTTTTTCCATGAGTAAGAATTTCATTCTTAAAAAATAGGTTGGCATTAATGATGAGTGCCTTAACCCATTCCTGGCGGGTGTATAGTACAGTGAGCTCCTCCATTTGTCAGCTTCGATATGAAGTATTCAGACTGGCTAAAAGTACAGTGGTTCATTGATAGATGGCATTACAATAACTAACTGCAAAGAAACGCATCCATGTCAGATAACTTCCAGGCAGTCAAAGGCGTTCAACACCTGCGCCAAGAAATGGGTTAATAGGGTGGCTACAAAACATATTTTACATTCCCTGACTTTTCCAGGTTTTCCAGGGAACATTTTTCAATTTTCCCTGACTACTTTTTTCCAGTTTTAATGGTGGATGATGACTTGTTTTATTTATTATTGATCACATATTAAAAAAAGTTTGTATCTACTAAACATAAACAGTTTTATCAGTTATTTTAAAAATTAAAATGTTATTTTATTTAGGTATTATTAACTTTTGTTTTAGTGTTTGGTTGCGAAATTAATGGAATTTTTAGACATATTTTTAAATTCCCTGAATTTTCCAGGTTTTCCCTGTCTGTGTCTGTAGCCACCATGGTTAAGCATGTAATAAGATAAGAAAATATTTTCCAAATCGAGTTTGAAACGAAAGGAAGCAAAACTGAAAAGGTGTGGTGGTCATGTAATGAGGATGTAAAAGAAGAGGATATGAAAGAGAGTGATGGAGAAGTATGTGGGAAAAGGGCCGTAAGGGAGACCGAGAAAGAGATGGGAGTCCAGCAGATAATAGAAAGTGTGCAAGAGAGAGAAGAATAAAAGTGATTAAAAGAAGGAAGAATGGTTATAGGATAGAGGAAGATTTTACTAAACTAACCCTGCCACAGGCCGGAAACACACGACTATTCAAACTCGACTCAAAAGTGAAAAAATGCCTTCTAGCGCCCTCTAGTTGTAAACACACTCACTGTTGCTTATCTTGCACTGGCGCAGCGCCTCGTTGAATCCGTCACACAGCGTGAGGTCATGCTGCCCCTGGGCGCACTGCAGGAACTGTTGTATCTCGAAACCACATGGCCCCGAGTTGCTCTGGGACTGCTGCTGCTGACCATAGCCCTGATCCTGGGACTGCGGAGCTGCCGCAGGCTGAGCCTCGTTCGAACCCCCGCCTCCAAACATGCTTGTCAGGCCATGACCCAGCGTGTGACCCTGGGGGAAAAAAAAAACACTCCATCTCATTACGCTTAAGGGTTTTATTATTTGAGGTATTTAACACGCACTTTCTAAACGGAGCGACCCACTTCAGTGGCCGAATGATCTAAGGTATCACTCTCATGTTGATGACGAGGAGTATGGGGTTCGAGTCTTGGTCGGGTCTACTGAGGATGGTTTCCCACTCTACTGTCACGCAGATGCTGGTAGATTACCTCTAAAATACTTCCTTCCTCCTCCTTTCCTCATTAAAGTAATAATCAAATATGCGTATAATGTGAACAGGTAGTCAGAAATGGTGACAAAATAGATGAATAACCATTTATAAGCCCAACTAAATCTTAAATAAACAACAACCAGCCCCCAGGCCATTAATTCAACACAATGAAATTGTAAACCTACATTTCATCAAAGATAATTTTTTGGACATGGCGAGAGAGTCAAACCCGGGACCCTTATTTCAGTAGGAAGACACCCTACCGAGTGAGCTAAGGGTGCTCGGAATTGATCCCTTGTGAGTAGATAGTAACCAACCTCATTTGCTAAATTTTCTCCACACAACTCAACGTCACAGTTCCAAATTTGTGTATTTCTTTATGGTTTATTAAAACATGAATCAATCTCCGGTATTTGTTGGTTCGAGTCTAAAAGGTCCGCAGGCCGAAAAGAATCATGGATCGGGAAACATGAATTCCTCAAGTTGGACATACCCGGCCCATAAGACGTTATCCTCACAATATACTCGACTGGACGAGACAAAGAAATATTGGGGTTCAAATCCTGATCGATTGTTATTTTTCCACTCCCCCCACACACAAATGTGGGTTAACATTTCTTGTAAATTTAACCTACCTCAACCTCGACCAATTAGCATACATACCTATCTACTCACGCTGTTCCTTTATGGGGTAGGCAAGAAACTGTGATTACAGATAAAAACATCAACTCTGTTCTTAATCCATCCTCACTAACTTTCTCCACACTTCCCTGTCCTTGCATACTCACTTCTCTTCAACAACATCCATACATCCTCACTAACTTTCTCCACACTTCCCTGTCCTTGCATACTCCCTTCACTTCAACAACATCCATACATCCTCACCAACTTTCTCCACACTTCCCTATCCTTGCATACTCCCTTCACTTTCAACAACATCCATACATCCTCACTAACTTTCTCCACACTTCCCTATCCTTGCATACTTCCTTCTCTTCAACAACATCCATACACACTGAGAAATACATGCTCTTTCAGTCTTAAAACTCTTGATGTTTCCCACACATTCATCTACAACATTTAGCCACGTAGAGAAGCTGGCACTAATGTGGACATGACACAAACAGGTGGTGAGTCGTTGTGACGAGACTCTTTACTTACCACGGCAGATCCCACGGCGACTCCTCCTGCGGTGGCTGCCATCTGTTTGAACATGGAGGGCTGCTGGGCCTGGGGGGCTGCCATAGCAGGCACAGACGCAGGGGGGGCCTGCTGCTGCATGGGGGCATGAGTCGTGGCGGTGCGGGCCGGTACACGGCTCACAGGTCTGCAACAACGTGACAATTAACTGAGGGTTTGGGAGGTGATGCATCTAATGCAAAATATTACTAGAGTAAAAACACAAGAGTTTAATTCTATACACTTGGTAATCTCAACAGTGATGATGAAGAAGGTTAGATACTTAAAGTGTACCCACATTTGCATGGAGGCCAAGTGGAATCCATTTAAGGAAAACCACAAATTCAGTACAACCGACCAGGATCAAACCCTTATCTCTCCATCATCAGCAGTCCAGTCTATTGTGATATTGACGCCTTAGACTATGCGGCTACCAAAGCAGGTAATGTGACATTTGAACCGATACTTTACAAATTAGGGGTAAAAGTCCTGGTTGTTTTTTAACACGGGGTCTTACTAGATACCCGCTCAGGTTATACATTTATATGCTAATTACTCTAATGATTTTAGGGATTAGGAAGATTATATTCAGAGGAAGTGTACCCACATTTGAATGAAGGGAGAGTGGAAAACCATTTAGGGAAAACCACCCTCAGTACACCCTACAGAGAGTCGAACCTTGATCTCCCCGTCATCGGTAGTTTAGTCTCCTGCAAGAGTAGCGCGTTAGACCACCTTGCCACCGACGTGGGTTAAAAAGCAGTCCTGGTTAGATGTCACTACACTCGTGACATATTCAAGAACTAATAGCACTCGCTTCAGTGGCCGAATAGTCTATGGTGTCGCTCTCGTATCAGACTGTTCTGCTGAAGACAGAGATCTGAGGTTAATGAAGCCAAGTGTGAGAGTTTAATGTTAATTCACTAAAAGATCTACAATTTGTGTTGGTAGAGGGAATAAAGAAATGATATCCCATTTGCGAGATTTGAGTTTGCTAAGGAAAACAAACAAGGTATTCAAGGCGTGGTTGCTGTAGACTTAAGAGTCTCACGATACCCTGTTTTGGATCAAATATTTTCTAAATTATTAATCAAACGCTGAGTACATATATGGAGGCTTGAGTACTCCATAAGAGAGAGACTCTAGACTGACAGATTGAACTTTCTACAGATTCGTTAATTCCTTAGTCCTTATTACTCCGTAGAAGTTGACTCAACTTTAAATTTCTAAGGACTTGAGTCGAAATAAGGACTACCAATGATGTAGCAAAGTAAGCGTGCGCACACATCGAAATGAAAGTGCCAATGGCATTTTTATACCAATTAAACTAACTAGCTCATGTTTTAAATATGTTATTTGCGACTGCACTTAACCTACCTTTCAGATGTAGCCTATCCTGGAAGTTTTATCAAAATATGTCGTGTAGTTACTTGTGTTAGTAACTGTTCAGATGGGATATCGTCTGTCTGCTCCTAGATATAAATGAGTTCCTTTCCGAGAGATTAAGTGGGCGTTGCTTCAACTTTCTCATTGGTCGGCACGGTCACGTGATAAAGGGTACGAACTGTGTTGACGTGATTTCCATTTCTAAGGACTTAAGGACTAGAAGGATGCGGACTTTGTAGATGGGACTTCTGTTTGTGAGAATATTAAAATAAAATAAAACCTAACCTTGCGGGGGATGCGGACTCTGTAGATTGGGCTTACCCACGCAAGGTTGTTGTTTTTTTTTAAATATATATTTTCCCAAACCGAACTGTAAACATTCTTCTACCCTAAAGCTAGTGTTAAATTTGTTAATGATTTGTTAGCTTGTGTAAAAATAAAGTGTATTATAAGATAAGGTGCTTGGACAAAGGATACCAAATACTGAAATAAGCCATCAAGGCAGAGAAAACTATGTTTCAGACCAAAGATAAATTGAGTTTCGGGGAGAATCAGACCTAAATAAAGATAAAATCGTGAACTCGTCTTCAACCTAACAAGACCCTCCCTATTTTTGATTTTTAAGTGTCGCCATTAAAAAAGAAAATTAGTACAAGGTTATTCCAGTACTTTTTCCGTTGATCGATAGTAAAGATTTAGGTCCTTTATTGCGTGGACTTTGATCAAAACACATTTATTTATGGGTACAAAAAAGTGCCACCTAAATCTCTTGACAAAAAGTACATTCTTTAATATTGCTGTTATATAACTAAATTTTCATCATTCACATTAAATGGTTTTAATTGAAAATCCCTTTAAATCCCAGATGAATCCTACCTCCTCGGAGCTGGGGCTGCTGACCTTCCTCGTCGTGGCATTATTTATATGTTATTAAATATTTTAATGAAAATTAAAATTATTCTCGTACGAACACTTTGAACTATAAAAGATTTCTCGGAAGAGTAAAATTTGTTCGACTAATTTGAAGATTATTCTGCTAATTTCTAGAAATCGGATATGACGTACTTCAACGCCGGAAATTAAACTTAACCAACATAATAGAAAAAAGTAATCTTCGTTTGAAAATAAATAGTTAAGTAAAATTATTGATGGTTCTATCTAAGTTTTCAAATTTAAATAATTTTTTGTAACCAATTTTGCAGGTTTGATAAACACAGTTTGAATTATTTTTTATTCTATTTTAAGTCTTCAAACCCCAGTATGATTACTAAGCCAAGCATTTATGTAGGATGAAGTGGGGTAAGTGCTACCACAGGGAAAGTGAGGCCACGGCTGGTTATTTTTTGAAAATATTGATATTTCTGTAAAAAATAAAACTGGGTTTACAATCTGACTGAGATGGTATGGTCATATAATGAGGATATTGGAGTACATGAGATAGTAGAGGAAGTAAGACTGAGATGGTATGGACATGTAATGAGGATGTTGGAGTACAGGAGATAATAGAGGAAGCAAGACTGAGATGGTATGGACATGTAATGAGGATGTTGGAGTACAGGAGATGATAGAGGAAGCAAGACTGAGATGGTATGGACATGTAATGAGGATGTTGGAGTACATGAGATAGTAGAGGAAACAAGGCTAAGATGTTATGGACATGTAATGAGGATGTTGGAGTACAGGAGATAATAGAGGAAGCAAGACTGAGATGGTATGGACATGTAATGAGGATGTTGGAGTACATGAGATAGTAGAGGAAGCAAGACTGAGATGGTATAGGCATGTAATGAGGATGTTGGAGTACAGGAGATAGTAGAGGAAGCAAGACTGAGATGGTATGGACATGTAATGAGGATGTTGGAGTGTATGAGATAGTAGAGGAAGCAGATGTGTGATCGTATGGACACATAGTGAAGATGTAAAAGGAGAATATCCCAAAGATAATTATGGAGATGAAGCTTGGAGGAATAGGACTACAAAGGAAACCAAGAAAGACATGAAGGTGCAGATGACAGTAGGTGTGCGAGTGAGAGGAGAAGAATAGTTGAGAGTAAGGAAGGATAATTTTTTGGAAGGACGGAGGTAGACGGAAGCATTGTACCAAATTGCTACGGCCACAGGGTGGAAACAGTTGATTATGACTAGAGCGATGGTGAGTTTAATATTATGTGAAAATGATTTTGAATGTTTTATAGTCCCATTCCTTTCCAACCTTCAACTTCAGAGCCTTGTTTGAGCTCCTGAGAAAACTATACGTACGGTTGCCCACTGTTCGATGGCTGAGTGGAAGATGGCTGCATAGAGGGTCTGTTCGATCCTGAAGTCGTTGTGGATTTCGTACTCGATTTTAGAGGCCTGTTCTTTGTTTTACTCCCACTTCTACGGCCAGGAGGCATAATTGAAACAGTTTTATTAATGTATAGTTATTATATATAAATATTTAATGCATGCAGAGATTTTGTTTTAGGCCTTCTGGTTTTAAAAGAGTTTTTCTTCGCAGTGTTATTTTCCTATTCTTTCTATTTGCCTTCTTGAATTATTTTAATCGCCTAGCATTTGACTCGACCATTGTTGAGTGGCGCAGTCATGGCAAACAAGACCAATAGTGAGGGGAGGGGCGGCTAATATTCATCTTGAAAGTATTGATACATTTTTTAATTCTTATTTAGTGTCTAAGGCTTAGTTTATATTCTTGCTTAACGCTTAGTTAAAAGAACAAAGGGCACAAGAAAGTGTTAACACATTATTATCAATGATGGACTTCAACATCAATAGTAAATAGTGAAAAGCGCTTAAGTTGATTTAACTTTAACTTCTTATGCGTTATGCAAGGAATTGAGCATAGACGACCCTTGGACTTGAGATGTATCGGACAATGAGAACAGGAGGATAGGATCTATCCAATCATAAGCTACTACACACAGCCGACAGAAATGTTTAGCTTTTGTGATTATGTTTGAAATGCTTTGTGGTAGTCATACATGTTTGATGTTAACACATTTTATTTTATATGGTCAATGACTAAGATTTTATGAATATGTATGACTCTGCTATTGAGGGGTAGGCTTGCCATAATATTCATGCCAATAATAGAATCATAACCAAATAAAAATCAAATTTGATTTAATAGTAGTGCAGGCCCCACTTAGATTAGATTAATTTTAAGTTTCAAAATATAGAGTTTAATAAACGTCATTCTTCGAGTTGTGTGTTCATTCTATTTAATACCAAGCTAATGTACTGTTAAAGGGTTTTATTAACCTAAGCGCAATATCTGATTGGAAATATCTCAGCTAGGTACCAAGATCGAACCCTTAACTAACCAAAGACCCTTGCCGTATCAGTATATATAATACCGTTTTATAAACATGTTGTTTTGTAGTAAACTCCCAAATTTTTAAATATCGCGGACTCCCTTTTTGTGAAATGGATCAATGGCTGATTCCTTAAGGCTTTAAAGTGTTTCTCAAACTATTTTGATCACGAACCTAAATATAAAATTTTCCCGTTCTGGCGATACTAATGTTATTTACATGTATTTTAAATTGCTTATAATTTCCATGTTAGTTAACTCGATTGACTTAATTGAAAAAATATATATAACAAAAACAGAATTAATATTGATACATTTAATTAATTTCAATATAACCCTTTAATCAGACTAAATGTAAAGCACAATTTTTAATGTAAATGTGACCGTTAGAGTATGTGAAAAATTTGCTATTTCATTCTTGGTGTGGTTTATTTTGTTTTTTGATTTTATTTGAATCAATTTGTAATATTATAAATGAAAATTTAAACAATATTTTCCCATGAAAATGCGATTTATTTGAAAAAAAATTTTAAGCGACAAAAACAGCATTTCGGTGACAATTAATGTCACTACTTAATTTTGTAGGTGAACCTTACCGATGTTGATGGACAGATTACAGCGCCAACCATTCAGATAATGGTCATATCATCATAAGAGGGAAAAGAGCATTCCGAGTCAGGATGGGCTTGTCCTTGAGCTGAACCCAAAACTTCTAATACAAAATAGTTTCAAAGCGTTGTCTCAACACTGTTCCTACTATAAGTATTGCAGTAATTCTTCATAATACACCAGTTTGACGAGGTGTTTGTAACTGTAATATAGCATAATTTTTGACAATTTTTTTAGGAACCATCCCACAGCCATAATCTTGCGATCCTCATTTGGGTTACGACAGTGGGTTTGGGAACCATTGACCTAAATACTAAGGAAACGTTTTACAACTAGTTTGCCACGGCCACAGACAATAATTTATGAGATCCTCATCCTTATCGGAAGTTCCGCTGCGCTCCTTGAGCCAGGTAGAGTCCATCGACACTGGGGTTCACTAGTGTCAATGCTCAGTGATAAAAGGCACTTGCAAATGTGCAAGTTGCTAAACGACTCATTTTTAATATGATCGACATAAAGGGACCATTTTAATAATAACGTGCCGTCTGAGTAGGCTCTTTGTGGAAGCTGGCCGATTGACTTGAGATGGATATTTGTATTCTCTTTCTATTTTTTTAATTTTTTTTATTTAGCACCGCGTCTTACTACTAGTTCGGGTTATACGCTCTCTCTCTAATAAAACCATGTTTAAAATGACCTTTTTTTTTTTTTTTTAACCTGATGACACCTAGCGATCCTCGTGTTGAAAGTCTCAAGCTCTCCCACGGAGCGCTGTCATTTTAATCTGGAGGATGTGGGGTCTGGTGTATACCTGGTCTGTGACCGTGGCACATTGGTGTGCCGCTAAACACCAACAGGTGTGCCGCTGGAGTTTTGGGGGAGGATCAAAAAAGAAAATATTTGATGAAAAATAACTCTTTAAACATGATTTTAAAAAAATAGTACAATTAATAGAATTTTAGCTAATTAACTTTTGAACACAATCTTATTACTCGTTATTTCAATGATAAAATTAAAAAAACTTATTGTACCTTGACAAGTTCAGAAATAATGTTCATTGTGCCGTGGGGTGAAAATGGTTGAGCTTTAAAATTATTGACGAAATCCCCCCCCCCCCAAAAAAAATTGGAAAAAATAAAAGAATAATCCAACAATTATAATTCAGTAGGATCTAGCAAACTTGACATTGTTTAATTCGACAAATTGGATAGTTAGAACACACTACGACTCTCAATGAAATTCATATTTAAATCAGAGGTAAAAAAACCTATTAATTTTAGATCGAATTTTAGAAGAAAATATTTGGATAATTCAAAACCTATACATTGTTAAATTAAATTCTAGTTTGTACTAATTTTAAACCTAACTTTAACGTTATTTATTAAATCACCATTAAATTCCAAGAATGTCATATAAAGTTGGAGCTATTAACGCATAGTAAAAGATAATGCAGGGGATTATGCACCGGAGACGAGCGGGTTGCCTAGATTAGGAATGTGTCAACTCGGCTCTCATCGCTTCTGTGTGATGATGTAATCACGTGACGCCCTGACTGACTGATTAAACTATTAAGTTCTTGTATATTAATTTTTACAAGTTTTATATTTTGTTTTAATATTTTTCCTATTTTTTTTCTTGTATATGTGCTTTATATACAATATATAAGATGTGTGTGATTATAATATGTAGCATATATTGACTTATTATGTATCAGCTAACTAGATCTTCATAAAAAATGTTTAGTCCAAATTTTGAATATTTCGATTTTATCTAGATATCCCTTGGACATCCAACTAAACCTACTGCTGTAATTATAAACCACAAGCGATAACGATTTTACTAGTTAAAGTAGTTGACAACAGAGTGCAGTTAAATACACTTTATTCCTCCTTGGACATCTTCCTCCATTTGTAGTAGTTAGCCTGAACAAGTCTAGAGCGCACTGTCATCCATTTTGCAGCAATGAAAGCAGTGGGGGAGGGGGGCATTGGGATTTCTCTAGTTTCATACCAGTCGGTTATTCAAATCATATTAACCATCCACTCACCTTTTATAAAGAATAAGCCCCTTGATTCCTCACCTACTTATCAGAGTATCTCCCGAATCCCCCCGAACTGGAATTTTGAAATTCGGCAGGGAGGTCCCTTTCAGGTCGTAGATATCTGATAAGAAGGGGTTTTGCGAGATTCAACCCCTATAGAGATGAAACAACTAGGGGTTGGAATATTTTTAAAGGTATGGGGGGAGGGGAGACCCAAAAAGGAAATTTCCTTTTTTCTGAATTAGTTGGCTATTTATTTGATGGTACTACGAGTGTCCCATTTGTGGACAGATTATTGGGGTGAGGAGGAGAAGGTGCCCCCCTTCTGTATCTCAACAACCCTCCATTTCATCCAACGATTGAAGTTCTATATTATTTAATAAAATAAAATAAACAGACTTGGGACGAGATAGAAAATAAGATATACTTTTCCCTTCCTCACTCCCTTTTCTCGGGGGAGGGGGGGAGTTGCCGACTTGTGACGTCACAGCGAGTCAAGATATGATTTCCTGTGTTAATGTATTTACGTCTTATTGGACGAAATTTAAAGATATAAAATTGAAACACAAACTACAGTATAAACTCCTAAACAATTAATAAAATTGGTCTTTAGTTGTCACAAAATATTTTTTTTAGATCCTGAAGTAATTTTTTTGTAAACTTATTTTTTTTATAAATCTCGAAAATGTCCCGTAGAAACTTGCCTGACAGGATGTAGATTAAAATATTCAGTCGAAGCAAATGTCTATCTAGAAAAAGACGCAAGAAAAAAAGCAAATTTTAAAATTCAAGCAAATGCTGTCCAGGAGAAAATAGAGTGAGTGTGTAAACTCGTCAACAGAAGAGGGAAAGAGTTATCGGTATATAAACGAGAGGCATTGCCGGTTGATCTACTTTGTACATTGATGTATCAGTGTGATAGTCAAGGCCGTAGCCAGGGGGGTTCCTTGGGGGGTTCGTGCCCCCCCGAAATTTTATTAACAAAATATATATGGCTTTATTTACGGTTCAAACAATATCAAAATTAAAATACAAGTACAAATTAGGGGGCTGTGTTACCATAAAAAGCACTTCAGATAGCTTCTAGAAGTGTTTAGTATTTAGAATTTCTCCTAGTTTCGGCTTTTAGGGGGTTATGTTACCATAAAAAACCCTTCAGATAGCTTCTAAAAATGTTTATGATTTAGAATTTTTTTCTAGCTTCTAACAATTGGGAGATGTGCCCACCAA
>CABFWO010005774.1:0-42810 GCA_902155825.1 Timema genevievae | reverse complement strand
TCAAAAACGCCAGGAAAGGATGCAAGAAAGGCCAGCACATGGGAGAAGGGTAATATAACTTCTAAGCCCGGGTACACACGACACCTCCTTTAAATTCAACCTTCCTAATTCCTAATCCATTAATGTAATTAGTACTTAAGCGTACAACCCAAACGGGTAGTAAGACGCGGTGCTAAATAATAATAATAATAATAATAATAATAATAATAATAATAATAATAATAATAATAATAATAGTCTAAGGCAGAAGTTTTGAACCTGGGGTTCGTGGATACCTGGGGATTCTTGAAGAGTCCTGTGGGGGTCTGCGAAATAAAATAAAAAAAAATTACATTATATAAAAAAATGCTATTCACGATTTGATTCAAGGTTTTTTTCTATTAATGTCTGAAACAACATATTTTATCTTTTAATATTATGAAATCCGTACAATAATAATTGTCCGTAGATTTTTAATTTAACCTTGTGTGACGAAGGAGACTAGGGGAGCCACGGCGAATTATAACTGGCTTCGGGGGATCCACGATATGTACAAGTTTGGGAACCATTTGTCCATGTTACACTTTTGCAGTAAACTGAACTTATGATGATGGGGAGGTTGGGGAAAAATACATAATAGTTTGTAAAGAGGTGCATTCAAATAAATATTGGAGCTATATAGTGGCATTATCTATGCACCTACTTGTTCTACGGAAGGATATACGAAGGCTCCACTAACAAATTAACTTAAGACCATGCAGGATCTAAGCTCATAGTGAGTTGTAATAATAACGAACTGGATTTTAACTTTGATTCCTGGTGTTTAAAGTTATCCGTTCAATAGATTATAGATTAAAATATAAAAATATATATATTTTCTCAGAACTGTGTTCGACTCCAGTCTGGATTAATTGCGCGTTCACACTGATTAGGTGAAAGAAAATTTAAATCTAAGGAAAGTAAAGAAAATGGAATCTAGAGATGATGAGCCCCCATTTTCGTGAAGGGTGTATTGGAAACATTTTAAGAAAAACTACTGTTACCACACCCAATCTGACTAGATCTAATTTTACGTATTAATTTGTCAGGTCACCCACCTTGGTGACGTAGTTAGCTAACGCTATAGTTTCGTGTTGAGCTAGACTACCGAGGACTGGGAGATCGAGGTTCGAATTTAGCTTGGGTGAACTGGGGGCGCTTTTCCCTGTATGGTTCTCCACTCTTTCTCCATGCAAATGCGGGTTAATTTCCTCTATATTCAACATTTCCAATTTATAACTCATTAGCGTAATTAATACCTAAGCGTATTAACCGAATGGGTAGTAACGCGGTAATAAATAAAACAGTCAGGTCATCCGCTTCAGTGGCCGAAGGCGTCTAAAGGCGTTACTCTGGCCCGCTGTTGACGTGTAGATTGGGGTTCAAACCCCAGTTGCACCTACTTGGGTTGGTTTTTATTAAATAGTTCACCACTCTCTCTCCACGCAAATGAGAATAAATTAACTCCAAAATGCTTCCTTCCTCATCCCTACCCCATTAGAATAGTTATAATATGATATATTATATACGTATAACCTTAACGTAAGATCATATGATCTTAAGATGTATCTTTTGATAGATATTATCAATAACTGTATAATAAACTGTAAAATGTTGTCAATATTGGACGAAAAATAAGGTCCTTCGTATGGAAATTGAACCGTAGAAGGCTTACGGTCGATTTTTAAAGACTTTATCAAATCTCCCCCTCTCGACTCTGTTCCTAGTTTAATTCGTACCTTCAATTAACAGTCTTGCTCGTCTCTTAGTACCCCAGCACTGGGTGTTATTCCAAGGCATTACATGTTGGCCTGTTTGCTCTGTTCCGGATTTACTTGGAAGGTTAAATAAAGCTTTGCCGACTTTCTTCGTATCTTTGGAAACCTCGCTGGTAGTTAGGCGATTATGTTGTTCTGTGAGGTCGGGACAGAAACAGCTCATGCGGCACTAAAACACATTGATCGCTACTATATCTGAAATACCAATATATTAAATAATAATACAAGAATACTGTGAATATGTTTTAGCAACATAAAACTATAAAGTTTTTAAAACAACAATAGACCTATTTAATATGTATCACAATTATTTATAGATATAATTTTATATTAAAAATATTAAATACTGGCATACCTATATCATAAATTGCTTGGATTTAGTAAATTCCTTGGCTAAAAAATATATAAATTCCAATTCTGTGAGCCAGAGTAGCTATTTAATTTATAAATATTTTCTACAAGTGGGGATGAACATTATTTTTTGAGTTGGGGGGTCACAAGAAAATGTTACTTTATATTTAACCCAAAAATGACTTTAAATGTACAGTACATATGAATCCCCTTAGATGGATCCTTCAAATTTGAGTATGGATGGATCTCCAGGTTCTCTTTGTAACCTTTTGTTATTCCAAAAAGTCATATTAGAGAAAAATAATTACCTCTGCCCATATGCTTAGTTTATAGCTCAATTTATTTACAAGTGTGAAGTATTTGCACTAGATTTATTGTTTACATGTGTTTTTTAAAAAAATATTTTATTTCTCAGTTTTTTACTAAAACAAAAGTATATTATTTCAAACCATTAACAGACCTGCTAAATATAAAAAATTGCAATATCGTGCTACTCTTCCATAATTTCCAGATATAAATTATAAACACTAATTAGCTAGGTATTATTAGGATGGTAGAATACAGAGGAAATGTACCAGCATTTAGGTGAAAGGAGAGTGGCAAACCATTTAGGGAAAACTATTCCATCCAACCTGGATTTTTTAACTTCCTGTCACAGGCCAACTTAACCACATGTGATTCACGCCTTAGCTTGCCTGGTCTTTAAAGTTGGTTTTATGCATTAAAAACCATTCAAGAACCATTTGACATCGTCAATTTATTATTTTAAGTAGTTTTGATAAATATATATTTCTGTTTATAGTTAAAAATTGCAAATATTTCATTTGTTAATATATAATTTTATATTCAGTGAGTGACTTAATATTATAAATATGCATAATATTTTAAATAAATAAATTCTTTTTCTATGAGAGAGCTTCAGTTTAAATGAATAAAATATTGTATATTAGATTAAAAAGTTAATTTCAAAGAGACTAACTAATACATTTAATTAGAATTAACAAAGTTTTAAAAATCATATTCAAAATCCTAGTATACATTAAACATATATAAAAACATGGTTAACATACCAAACAGCTTAGAGTGAAAAAATACTATAAGAAATATGTTTGAGGAATTTAAATAAATAAACAAATGTACAAAAATATTCATACCTAGTTTTGGAATGTACTTGTTTTCCAAACAAACCATTTACCATTAAAAATATACAGCCGTTAATATTACGCATGATCTTTTTAAAAACACGTGACTACAACATTTTTTTAACTTCTTGTGACCCCTAAATAATAAAATAAAATTCGAAATATTGATCGATACTGACGTTTCATGACCCCCCTTAGCCCGAGAAAGTGTTTTAACAAATGATGTATCGCTCTCTGTTTATCTATTCTTCTTCCTAGAGCCAAACCCATTTTACCATTCAGACTAAAACCTATTATTTAGAGCTATTATATGGTTAACGTTAGTATTCAGTCACTTTATCTTTTAACAAAAAGGCACATCTCATTTTCGAGGAAGGACTACATTATTTTAAACGAGTTTAACTACCCGTTTGGATCATACGCTTATGTACACCTGACTGGGATAAAACCATGATTCCTTCGTCTTCAGAAATATATTTTATTGCGAGAGTGATGCCTTAGACCATGTGGTCACAAAAGCTGGTGAACATCCACTCAGAGGGTACTTTATATAAACGGATATTCCCAATTTGTATTATATCTTCGCAATCCTTTTAGAATATAATATATTATATCTCTTATCATTGCAAAGAAGTGTGTCTAATAAAAATGAGATAAATGTATTTGACCAACCAACGATGGGTTTTGTAGCAGGTCAAACAGCCCCTCCAGGAAATTTGAAAAATATTTGTATGGAGCTAATAGTTTCCAAGTTATAAGAACACGTATTTTGTTAAAGGAGGTCTTTTAAATGAGGAATTGATTGTAATGCTCTTGCACTTTGTATCCTCCAAACCTTCTCTTCAAGTTGTTTTAATCACACATATTTCCTAAAAATGTGTTTCTGTAACAGTATATAATATTTATATCTTATCTTTGGTAGAATATGATGCTCTTTTTCCCTAAATTTATATTATGTCGTGATATATATCTCAAGCGTTTTAATAAAAGTTCTTCATTTTTAGGTAAAGGAGCCAGAAAGAATGTTAGGTGCACTGTGCCATTTATTTTATTATATTAAGTATAGCATAGAAATATCCATCGTTATCTAACAATTTATTATAAGTTATTATTACAACTAAATCATACATGTTTTAGAGTGAAGAAGGACCTAGTATAGGATCCTGAGAGTATATAGCTGAACATATTGTATAACAATGTAGGAGATCAACCTGAGAGTATATAGCTGGACATATTGTATAACAATGTAGGATAGGATCCTGAGAGTATATAGCTGGACATATTGTATAACAATGTAGGATAGGATCCTGAGAGTATATAGCTGGACATATTGTATAACAATGTAGGATAGGATCCTGAGAGTATATAGCTGGACATATTGTATAACAATGTAGGATAGGATCCTGAGAGTATATAGCTGGACATATTGTATAAGAATGTAGGATAGGATCCTGAGAGTATATAGCTGGACATATTGTATAACAATGTAGGATAGGATCCTGAGAGTATATAGCTGGACATATTGTATAACAATGTAGGATAGGATCCTGAGAGTATATAGCTGGACATATTGTATAAGAATGTAGGATAGGATCCTGAGAGTATATAGCTGGACATATTGTATAACAATGTAGGATAGGATCCTGAGAGTATATAGCTGGACATATTGTATAAGAATGTAGGATAGGATCCTGAGAGTATATAGCTGGACATATTGTATAACAATGTAGGATAGGATCCTGAGAGTATATAGCTGGACATATTGTATAAGAATGTAGGAGATGAACCTGAGAGTATATAGCTGGACATATTGTATAGCAATGTAGGAGATGAACCTGAGAGTATATAGCTGGACATATTGTATAGCAATGTAGGAGATGAACCTTAGAGTATATAGCTGGACATATTGTATAAAAATGTAGGAGATGAACCTGAGAGTATATAGCTGGACATATTGTATAGCAATGTAGGAGATGAACCTGAGAGTATATAGCTGGATATATTGTATAAAAATGTAGGAGATGAACCTGAGAGTATATAGCTGGACATATTGTATAGCAATGTAGGATAGAATCCTGAGAGTATATAACCAGATACCCTGAATGCTGGCCACTGATAAGTAATGGATATTAGAAAATGTAATATGTTTCAATGAAAATCTCTAGCGATACCACCCATATTATTACAGTAAGGCATATTAACAAATCCTGGTGGCAAACAATGTAAGAACGTATTCTTTTGAGTTAAGGCTTCTTAAAGTTCCAGGTAAACAGACATTACACAGTGAAGTTATCTGGAGTCGGGTATATTATCAATCCCAGGGCTACTTTTCTTTGAGTTATTTTACATTCCTAAAGATTCATTATTGTGCTGAAAGGGAGAAATATGGCAATGCTGATCAATCCATTCTGAAATTACTTCAACACCCACCAATTATATTTACTGTACAAATACATAGTGAATAAATATTTGATATTTCTTCAAAAAAAATTGAAATTTGGTTTAAAAATTATCAAATAAATAGTTCGTCCTAAAAAGTGTTTTACAACACTTGTAAATATCACAAGAATTAAATTTTTTTTACAATATATTGAATAGAGTTACATTTAAAAAGTAAATCAAATAAATAACTTTTTTGGGAATAGCAAACCAATGAAAGGTATTCTTTTTACAGGCCTACAAAATAAGGCATGACCTACATCAAATATTTACATTGTTTGCAATTAAAATATTAACAAGCACATATGTAATATAACAGATCTTATTAAATTATTAATATATTATTATTATTATTATTATTATTATCCATACTACAATTATAATGAATATTACTAAATTTAATAAAATAGGTCATATTTAATGTATCGAACCAAAAATAAGCAGCCCCCGAATATAGGTCGCACCCGAAAATTACGACTACTTTGAAAGGAAAAGATTATCTTTAAGACTTAGGCCTACCTGAAAATGAATCCTTTAGCTTTCCTTATACACATATAAGTAAGATTTTAATGTTTGTTACTAATAAGACGTAATTATTGCTGCTAGATACTTTATAAATCATGATCTACAAAGTGTTATTTATTATTTATGAATACAGCAATTTCATTCCAAGTTCAAAAGTGAGAAAGTAGGCTATTAAGAGGCTTGACTTTTTCCAGCCCTAGACACAGTTGCATCCATTGTTTTTTCATTTATTATGTAAAATTAAATTTAATTTAATAGTAATACTTTTTATAGATTATAAATGTATAAATAACCTTTGAAACGCAAGTAAAAACTCTCCAGAACAATATGCAAAAAGTAGTAGTGGTAGCTAGAAGGTTTGACTATTTCTTTTTGTTAGCCATTTAGGTTTAAGGTTAAGTTTTTATTATTATAGTCAAGGTCCATCTATTTTTATAACCTTTTTGAAACATATCCTGTTGTGGAGATTCCAAACTATTTCTATGCGTAACATTTGTTACTTATTCTCTAAGGATGCAATTATATGCTGCACTACAAATGGAATCTAACCTATAAGACATGAACATCTTTTTAAAATAAGAATACCTCTATCGTTTTATTCAGTGAACTCAAAAAAATAAGTAATAATGATTTATTTGGGAATGAAACCAATTTTGGCACGTTTTTAATGAATTTTTCAAACATTCCGTGAAAAAAATTGTTCGTGTGAATTCATTGTTCTTAATTATATGTTATCACTTTCAATAGTAATTAAAAAATTGAAACATCATTACAAGATTTAAAAGACAAATTTAAACTATTTATCCGATTGTTAGCACAAACTCCAAGTGGCAGTTGTTGGCTATCAGAGTGTAAATTTATTTGAGCCAGCAATCAAGTAATTCATTTGCAGCGTTCATGGCGGGGTGTTTGGGCATCTATTGAGATATAATCGACCTATGAATCGACCCTAGAAGAGCTATCGATCTAAGACATAACAATCAGCAATTGGTCGATCCCAGCGACGAGAGTGACGTTTTAACATAAGCAGCTATTTTAAATGAGCCTTGGCTTGAACATAATGGTTATGATAATATTGTCTTAATAATTGTAAATTATATATTTAAAGTATTGTTTTATTTATTTTTAGTACCGAATCTTACCGCCCGTTTGGGTTACACAAATATGTACTCTAACATGTTAAGGATAAGTTGGAATTTATAGGAAGTAATTGGCATTTGCCTTGAGAGAGAATGAAAAAAGTAGGAAATACCATTTAATTCACCAGACCAATATTCGAACCCCAACCTCCTAGTCATCAGTGGTCCAGACTATTACGAAAGAGACACCTTAGACCATTAGACCACTGAAACTAGTTAAATGTTGTGTTATTCTCTACGTAAAATAATATATAATACAGGGCGTATAAACCGAATGGAAACGTAGTTCTATAGAACATATTTATATATTTTAAAACAAAATTATATATATATAAAGCAATATGTATTGGCCTATATTCCAGTGGCGTATCGTGGAGTGTTGTGAGGGAAGCAGACCTTGTTAAAACTGTACCTGTGACATGTTCTCGCCCACTTAGACCCTATTTGACCTATCGTACATATTATTTGCTCTGCATGCCTCACACGGGAATGTGTTGCCCTCGATATCTGACCAATGACTGT
Organism: Timema genevievae; assembly: GCA_902155825.1. Taxonomy (NCBI): domain Eukaryota; kingdom Metazoa; phylum Arthropoda; class Insecta; order Phasmatodea; family Timematidae; genus Timema; species Timema genevievae. The sequence goes on along the minus strand of CABFWO010005774.1, from coordinate 34,896 downwards.
TCTACTGAGGGGTTATGGACAACTCACAGGTACAGTTTAAATATTACTGCTTACCTGGGTAACACTTCACGACACGCCACTGATATATTCTGTATTTGTATACAAGAAAACTTACCAGGTGAATTTGCTAAACAAGTGATCTAACTGATTGGTCCCGGTCATGGGGATTTATAGTATGGATGTCTTTGGAACTATAGAGGATTTAGAGATAGCTCAACGGCGTTATTTTTAGAGAAGGAGACAAAGCTCTCATTAATATTAATAAAACATAACTTAAAATGTTTTAAATATATTTCTAAAATTGAGGCATGATATTAATTGGTGTTAAAAAAATAAAATTATTTCTAGTTCACAGATATTATGTTGTTTTATTAAATCTCATAGGCATTAGCTAGTGAACACAAACATTAAAATTTTGGGTGGTATCAAATCCAACTTCATCTTAGACTACGGCGTCAACAATGAATTACAATTCGATGCTAAGTAGTAAACCGTCAATACTTAAAGATTCACAAAAGAGTCATGGAATAATTTATTTATTTTTTAATCAGGAAAGTAACAATCTGTTTCAAAAATAATTTTATCAAGCTTTTGTATAAAAAATTAAACATTATTTTTTGTGTTGTTAATTAGCTCAGTAGATGTCAAGTAGATATCCTAATTAAGCATCATATTATTTTACCATGTGAGGAAAAAAGAGTTTCTTTATTATTTTGGCTGTTTAAACTGGCATATTCTTTTAAGGAGAGTAGATTCTGTTCAGCCACATTTTTGTTTATGTTTAGTCCCTCAAGTTATTTATCTTGTTTATCACCTGTGTATCCCAGAGGTCCTGAGAAAACGAGAGATCCTTGTCTAACCAATATCTAGCGGGAAAACACACACACATATATATATTTCGTTGTTATTTATTCTCCCTAGAGTGCTTCCATACAATATATATCTAGTTAGCAGACTGAAGGCTTTATATAAATACCACCCTGACATTTTGTAATTGTGTGTTACAGAAGACAAGCGATAAATCACTTACGTTCTTGTCAGAGATAATTTATTCTGGTGTTTTTTACTCCCTATGACCCATATTAAGTGTATCAATGACGTAAATATTAGCTTTACTCTTGTGTTATTTTTCACATTATAAGTGTAATTTATAATTTTGTAATTAATAGCTGTAATGAGGAAACCATTTCTTTGAAATCAATTCATTGCTGTGGTATTAATGCAGCCATTTAATAACCTTACATAAGTGAGCACCCTATTGTACAGGTTATGGAAGACGGAAAAAAATTATATCTTGATTCTTTATTCTTTATCTTAGAATTAAATTTACAATCATGTATAGGTAATTTTTTATTTAATTTTAATAGAAGTGCTTTATAGTTTAACTCCTATATTCTTGTTATATTTTATAGTAAAGTAATATATTTCCTTATTTGTTTTATTTTATTCATAATATCACACTCCATTTGTGGTTTCTAATATTATGTTCTTGTGCTGCCATCTATAATCTCTCCTGCAGCAGTCACGCTGGCTCGCCCGGTATATGTTTCTCCACATGGGTTTCGTGTATTTGGGAGGAGGATGGCTTTTTTATTTATTTGTGGGTAGCAATTTAATGATTTCATGTTTATAAGTTAAGCACCTTTATTTTTTTACTAATAAGGTAATAAGAGGTGTTTCAACAATAAATTAACCATTTAATAAGTTTCTCCGTGTCTTATTTACCATTCAGGCTAAATTAACTGATTGAGTAGTGATGAGGAGGGAAGAACTTTGAATAAATGTATCAGTATTTTACTGAAGTAGGAGGGGAAAACCATTTATTAAAAATATACATTGAGAACATAGTATATGTATTGCTACCTTACGCATATGTATACCCCATCTAGGGTAGGAAAGGTGGCGACAGCTAGTAGAAGGTTATTTCTTGAAAACATTGACTTGAGGTAATTAATGTCAAGCTGTTGGAAAATAATAAATATTTCCGGGCATTTGTTTCTTTTAGCCAATGTTGGCAACAAAGAACTATCTTTAAGCTGTCACTTGCCACCTCTTCTACCGTATATAGGGTGTATACTGATCGCCCATTTACTATGAAATATAATTAATGGCCCGCCTCTTTTTTTCTCTGTATTATACTATCTAAACCAGGCATGTACAGTACAACCTTTACCCGACTGAGGGCTGCATAAGTTCCAGGGGAATCGGGTGGAGGCCATACATGAGACTTATAATCCCTAGTGCCCAAATATAGCAAACACACACATACACAGACACATACACATATAAACATATCCACACATCCATCCATCAAATTACATGGAATTTATCGAGAATCTACTCCATCTCCAAGAGCTTAATTTTTTTGTTTATTTATGCAATTTGAAGTATTTCTATTTGAGTTGGTGGGTGACACAGAGCGTACTCGGAGGCCCAAAACCCTTTTATTCTAATGAAACACCGGTAGCACTGGCCCTGAACACCCCCACCAGGGATTAGAACCCTGACCTCTCTATCACCGAGAAACTAGACTATATGAGCACTGGCAATGAGTAGTTTCACCCATCACTACCGAGAATGGACCAGTTCAGTTGGTATATGAACCAAGGACTTACATTGATCACGTCAAGTCCTCTATATATCTCTAGCACATGATACCGTAGTATCGTCATATGTGACATGTGTGGTTGTTCTCTGCCTCTCCACACAGGATAATGCACAGGAGAAACAAACATGACATTAGTCGGCTACCACTTTACAAAGGCTGGGACGTAACAGGTTATAATGGCATTTTATCTCTTAATTGGCGCCTGTGTGGTTGTCCGCTTCGCTTCCAGACAATGGGGCATTGTGAAATGCTCCAAATAGTCACACAACCAACATAATTGCTTTGGTTGAATGTTCTTAAGGGGGCTTCCTACCCCAACGTAGTCACACCATCTACATAATTGCTTTGGTTGAATGTTCTTAAGGGGGCTTCCTACCTCAACGTAGTCAGACCATCTACATAATTGCTTAGGTTGAATGTTCTTAAAGGGACTTCCTACCTCAACGTAGTCACACCATCTACATAATTGCTTTGGTTGAATGTTTTTAAGAGGGCTTCCTACCTCAACATAGTCACACCATCTACATAATTGCTTTGGTTGAATGTTTTTAAGAGGGCTTCTTACCTCAACATATTCACACGATATACATAATTGCTTTGTTTGAATGTTATTAAGAGGGCTTCCTAACTCGACGTAGTCACACCACCACTATAATCTATTTTATCAAATGTTCTTAGGGGGACCTACTACCACAGCATAGGCACACCACCACAAGAATTTATTTGACTAAACCTTCTTAATGGAACTGCCACCACCAGATTTCTTTGATAAAATGTTCTTAAGGTAAATGCATACTACGGAATAGTCCTACCATTACCAGCATTTCTTTGATTGGATGTTATTAAGGGGGCTTCCCATCTTAAAATATTCACAATACCACCGGCAAATCTTTGGTTGAATGTTTTTAAATGGGCTTCCTACCTCGACATATTCACACCATTAACAGATTCTCATAGGCTGAATGTTCTTAAGGAGGCTTCCTTCCACGGCATGGTCACACCACAACCAGGATCTCTTTGTTTGAATATTCTTGAGGGAGCCAGTGTAATTAAAGCACTACTCAGATTTATTTTGTTTTATTTCTAGAAGTTGATTTAGCCCCTTTGCTCTATTTGACAAAAACCTTCAAGAAATATTTCATTTAAGGATTCACTTTAAGAACAAAGCATTCACTAAATCATATATTTTAAAAACTAGACATAGCCTAATTTAAACATTGCATAGCTTATAAAAAAAATTTCCTTCATAGGCATTGATTTAATTACTGTTATGAGTATAAGGGTGAACATATTTTCCGAAAAATAAATCGAAATATTTATCATTTAGTTTCAATCAAATTTAGAATCGTAGTCATTGATTGATACAGTAAAATTAAATTCGTTTGTTAGTAAACAAGTACGTATGATATAAGACATTAAAAAAAATATTTGAACAGAGNCGTCTGATGTGTATATTCGTGTTTTCGGATAACCTTAACAGGTAGTAAGACGTGGTGGAAAAATAAAATAAAATAGCCTATATACCGGTGATTAAATGACTGTAGTCTCTCCTTGAATTCCCATTGGGTGATGGCTTAAGGTACAAATATTTTATATGCTCATGTCCATGCATGGTACGTAAACAATTTAAGTCAAATAAACTTTAGGGATTGTAAACTATTCGTTGTCTGGTGACGACAGGGGTCAATGCAGGCATGAAGTCATAAGTTCTTAAACTGCCCTGCGCGCGTTTTATGTGCGTGGCTGCGCTCGGAGGACACAGTCATGTTGGCTTGGATCATCCTGATAAGGATATCTGTTTCCCAAAACATGGCTGCCGGACCCAATTTGGCAGAGTGGTTTCCTACTTTTAAAAGTCACTAAATTATATAAGGTGCTTGTCTAGTGATGTAGCGGTGTTCTTTAGTTTCACTATTCACTATGTTACAGCTGTAAACGCTTTCATCGAAAGTAATGTGTTTTAAATGTATGTACATTGTATAATAAAAATTATTAGTTTTTATTTGATTTTTCAATGCGTCTCACTACTCAATTGGGTGATACGCACTATGCAAACGTGTTAAGATTGAAATGAGATTAAGTCTACCAGAATTTGTGAGGAGAAGAGTGATGAACCATCTAGGAAAAACCCACCCACATTGCGTTATACTAGAATTTGGAACCCAATATCCCTGTCATTAGCATTCCATTATATTGAGAGAGAGGCGTTTTGTCAATGACCCCGACTTCAGATAGGTTTTTTTTTTGGGGGGGGCCTAATTAACTGGTAACTGGTGCCGTTTTCAGAATGTGGACTCTCCTACACTTCCTTGATTTTACTTATACAGTAATCACATGTTATTCCATTTTCTGGGAATTTTAAATAATAATAAAAGAATTATAAATAGCATAGTTATAATTGATTTATGTTATTAATCCAGACATAACAACCACAGAACCGAATACTGACTGATTCAAGACCATTGAGGGTGGAATAAATCGGACACTCTCAAAGTGGGAATTTGAACAGTTACTCCAATGCTCAGGCTGGTTGCTAAACTAATACTATCGAGTAATGACTGCTGAGTCAATACAGTGATAGTACTCGATAGAAACTTTTGATTTTGGGCATTTTGAAATTGTTTTGCCCGCAAAAGTACACTACAGCTATCTATGTGTGAACCAGGAAAGGCCAATTGCTAGGTTACTTTATAAGAAGATCCTATATACTGTTAAAAATGCGAATTATTATTAAAAACCAAGAAATAATTGTATCTTGCAACACATTTGTCAACAAACTGTTACACATATGAATAAAATGTAGTAGTGTAAAAGGTGTGGGAGTGAAATTACATTATGTCGTCCTAGGCAATTTTGAATAGGGAAAAATCACCTTGCCTCCTGAAGTAGGCGCCACTGCGTTTTGTAGCAGGGGTCATTAATCTTTTTTGGACCCCGATTGACTTAAAATCTTATCAAAGGTCCTGCAGTCACCTATCTTTTCTAAATTTTACTTTAGCTTCTTTTTAGTGGTTAATTTATATTCAAATAATATTAATTCCTTAAATTCTAGCATTTATATGGCCAGCCTTTTGGTTTATTTGCCAGCATTTCCGGCTACAAGTCAAGAGGTTATGAATTTTATTCCTGGCAGTACTATTGGTATTTTCCCTTAAGGCGAATGGTTCATGTTGTTTTCATCGTCTGGTTGGATAGATAAGTTTAATATTTTTAATGGCACCACATAATAATCATCATCACATCCTCTTAATGGTATGAAGTAATCACTCCTGTTATTATGTCCGCGTCAGTAGAAGACAACTAATGTCAATCAGACAAACCCTGGAGGCATACGTAAAAAAAGTCAAATATTTTTGTTTATCCACCTCTTTCAAGTGGAAAAAAGTACAAGCTATTCATAGTAAACTAGTTAATGTTCCCTTAACATTACCGATTATGACTGATCAAGTTAATTTTGACTAACCTTAGATATTATTTTAAGGTACTTGATATACTTGTGAGTTCAGAAGACTCATAGATAGAATTTGACTGACAATGTAGTCTCCTTACCCGTTACACTGGAAATGGCTGCGAGATCAACCTATTAATCGCACTCGACGATTTGACTACAAGCTCATGTGTATTTGTAATTAGCTGTAGGCTATGAGTGAATTTAAACCCAGCCTTATAAGATGAATCACAGTGGGAAACTATTTCCCATCAAGTGGGTGGTATCTTTAAGGTGGGAATGCAGGTAATGCCAGAAAAGGTAAGTGTTTTTGCAGTTTTTTTAGCAAAACTTTATTTGGCTAATATAAATCAAATATTTCTCCAGTAGAAACATAGTTTTCTTCACATGGTTACCTTAACAGTTGTTTAATATCTGTCATGAGCATAGAGGAAATGGATGATAAACTTTTTAAATGAAGAGAAAAAGTTTTTATTAATTTCCTGGTCACCCTTGACAGATATTCAAAAACTGTTAATATCCCCATGGGAAGTTAATTTTACACTTTGTTCTATTAGAAAGTTATTTGAAATATTTTGATCAAAAAATAGATAACTATAAAAACTTCCAAAATATGGCCCCTATTTCACATTTTTTAAGGCGATTGGCCCTTTACATTTGGCGTGAAAATGCTGATCTATGGAAACAAACGGTTATATTCAAGAATGTTTATTGTTTGTTCTCAATTTTCTTTTCGGAAACAGTTTGTTCAAGAATAGAAGCATGTTGATTAAGTTATACCTTTTATATACACACCTCCTCTATAATTTTGATGGTGATCAAATATAAATAATTTTGACATTTTTCACTAGAAAACTGCCAGCTCCATAACAAAAATTAAGAAAATGTTACACCTAATAAACATGATACAGTATCTTAGAAGAAATGTTGAAAATATTAATATAAAAATGTACTCGTTCTCAAGAAAACTGATATTTCCAAACGTATGACTTTTCCCGGAAGACCTGTCTTGTAGCTAGTCCCACATACGGTTTCCATGATCCATCTGTTCTTGTTGGCGCGGAAGGATACTTTGGTCGGAAGCCACGCCACGCCTTTCACCCACCAACCCAAAATTTGGGTTTTAAACTTGCACTCAACAATGCCAAGATCTTTAAGTGTCCTACCCTGTGGATAACTAAACCATGGCCTATCTAAGTCTTTCTGTGTCTCGGGCAATTAAATTAATGGCACAATATAACTTATAATAGCTGCTTGTGTGATATTTTGTCGGCCAGTTGTGTCCTTCTTGACCAAACACCCACCCTCCTGACATCTAGCGATAGAATGACGTTACACGTTGGTGGACACAAGACCATTCTGCAGCATCTGCTAGCCTAGTTCAACAGCCGGTCCCAAGTGTCTTGATGTTCCTCTATAATAGACAGCCCCACCCTACACAGTCAGTTCTCATTAACACCCTAAGATGTGTCAGGGGTATAATAGAGCACAGTCAACTCAAAACAAACCACTTGACCCACAAGGGAAGGAGCTCCAAATGGTTTGAATTTTATTTGGCACCGTGTCTTACTACCCATCCAGGTTATACGGGTATGTACTAATGGGGCCAATGTATCAATTATGAGGAAGGTGTATTTTTGCGTGGTAAGAGAGGGGGAAAACATCCTCAGTACACCCAACCTAGATTCAAACACCGCTCCCCCTATTACCAGCTGTATGGTATATTTCTAGAGTAATTCCATGAACCATGCTGTCACCAAAGTGGGTAGATTGGTGTATGTTTCATTTGGAAGATACTCCACACGAACTTTCTAAATATTGGTTTATTTCAGGAGATATCATAGTGAAAGTCTTCTCTTCTCCCGTCTAGAAATATCAAGCTGTGAATATAATCGTACTTGATGTTACTAACGGGCGTGAAGCGTGGTCCCTCGTGCTATACAAAGAGAATAAATTAAGAGTTTTATTCTCAAACAAAATGCCTAGAGAAATGTTTACACCTAGGAGATTTGAACAAACAGGAGAATAGATAAAGTTTCATAATGAAAGGCTTCATTGCTCGTATTCATCACCAAACATATTAAGGATGATCGAGGCATCCAGGCTGAGGTAGGGTAGTCATGTGGTGTCTATGGGCGATAAAAAGCTTGTTCACAACATTTTTGTTGGATAGCCGGAATATACAAGATCCCTTAGTAGGCTGAGATATCGATGGGTGGATAACGTGAAAATATAAATGAAGAAGGTTGGGTGTCTTATAGGGGATCGGATGGAGGTGTCTCAGGATTGGGTTGAATGAAGAGATTGGTAACCAATAGAATATTTAATATTGTTAGCGACTGTGTTAGGTAATTATTTGAGCTATCTGGATGGAATCTTGACAGTATATTTGTATCTAGGTTCATATAATAAATCCCTTATACTTAACTAAATATGACATTATCTATTATATAAAAATTAGAATATTAATGAAGGTCACCATTTAAACAAATTGTTTGAAGTGTAAAGCAAAAATAGTATCTAAACAAAATAGTTAGAATAAAAATAACACATTTTAAGGTCAGCTCCAACACCGTTAAAATAATATACACTCCTCTATTTTTAGTCAGGTGTGCTTACCACTATGCCATGGGGTGGGTTGTTAAAATAATAACAGGGTAGTTTCTGAGATAGTTTATTACTTACCCCCTTATCATCAACTTCACTTCCATTTGTCTTCGTTTTTGATCAGCCCAATATTATATTGACATTTATACTCACGTCTGTATCTGCCTCTGGCAGCTACGAAAGAATCATTTCAGTGGCTGAACCGTCTAAGGCGTCATTCTCGTGTTGAACAGACCTGACGATGACGAGGAAATCTGGGTTCAAATCGCAGTCAGATTTACTGAGGGTAGTTTTTACTCAAATGTTTTACCACTTTCCTTTCATGAAAATTTGGGTGGATTAGTTAGGGTAGATAGTGCATAGTATATAGTGTGCGTGAAGTTGAAATTCATTAATTTCAATGAAAGTTTTGATAGCCAGAAAACATAGTGGATTTAATTCCCAAATCGTAAAGTTGACTTGACTTTACTTCTTTACTCATCATGGATAGAGTTGAATAAAGGTAGCTCCTGGAATTGAGACATATCAGCCAATGAAAATACTAGGAAGGATTTTAGCCAGTTAAAACGTCAGCAGTGAAAGTAGTACGGAAGCTTCACATGAAAATGTGGACACACCGGATAAAAGTGTCAAATTTTCCACGTGATACTTAGGGCCATAGCTTTCAAATTTCGGTAAGAACCACTTGCTCCGGTGACCATCTTGAATTTTATAGCAGCCAACTTTAAATAAATATATATTACCAATATTTAGACTTTTAAAGCACCTAGGATCACAATCTTGGTGTGTAAATATATATTTTCGGGGTCAGGGAATGCAAATATATAATATTTTTTAAATGCTTCTGATGATCTATTTACTCACAGTATAGTTTTTACTGGTGTATCATTTAGAAACTATTCAAAAATGTCTTGTTTTTAAAATTATACATTTGCTAAATAAATACTAAAATACATTAATATACATTATCATACGAAAGATGGCGTATTATATGAAATATGCCATTGTTTATACCGTATTCAAACATTGGCATCTGTTCAATTCCAACCTACCTTTCTGCAAGAACACCTACCACTACATCCACTGTGGTTTTTACAGTTACATTTTACCAATTTACTACAAGACTTTGAGGCAACAGGTAACATGTTCCATACGGCAACAGGTAACATGCTCCATACAAGAACCTAGAATACACTGTCCCCATTCAATGATGACAGTATATGAGATTGATTGACAATAAATAACGAATACAACATTTTTGGTTTTGTTATTTAAAATAAGGTCATCAGATATTACTGATAATTATAAAATCAAAACACACCCACTTCATTGGCCGCATTGCCTAAGGCGTCACTCTCGCAATAGACTGAACTGCTGATGAAGAGGAGAGGAGATCGATCCCGGTCTGATGTAGTGAGGCTAGTTTCTCCTAAATGTTTTACCCTTCTCCCTCCCTAAACTTACTCTTCATTCAACATTTCTCATCTCTAACACATTAGAGATAGTGGTACATAGACGGTGAGTCCGAGCGGGTGGTAAGACATGGTGCTAAAAGAATAGATCCAAAGAAATAAAAAATGTATCATTGCAGACGCAATTTAAATTTGATTTATTTTATGTTTTAAAATATGAAGCATTGTACGTGGCTCTACGAATAAACCCTTGGCTAAAATATGTTTGGAGACATTATATATCAGAGCAGGGTGGTCCAAAGTTTTTCATACCAAGGGCTAAATCCAAACATCTATTTGCACAGTGATCCAAATAGATAAACAATTACTTTAAATACTTCAATAAAAATTATATTTTGGTTTTGTAGAATCTTTTAAATTTTACTGACAAACAAGAGTTTATTAGTTTCTCAAAAATGTATTATGAAATATGCACAAACCCTTTCATAAAATAACTAAGAATAATGATTATATGAAATATATTAATACAAGTCATAAATTTAGTTATAAAATTAATAAGATGGTTTTAGCTATCTCACATCTGCCATCGAGGACTTTCCTTTCATTTTCATCCCAAATACTCCTAGGGGCTAATTTCCAGTGAGCGCGGGCCTCATTTGGCACGTGGGCTGCCAGTTGGACCACACTTTACTAAAGCAAAGTGGTTCAATCAGTTTATAGATATACAAAATATTTAATTGGATTCAAACTTTGAACATTGTTTAATTGTGTATGAATGTAATTTTACTATGAACCTTTCACGTTACGCTTTGCACGAGTTTTTTTAGCACCGTCACTTACAACCCGTTCAATCTATACCCATATGTACTAATAACGCTAATTATTTAGTGATGGGAAGGATGAATTTAGAGAAAGTATACCTGCATTTGTGTGAAAGGGGAGTGGAAATCAATTTTTTAAATACCATAACTAGTACACTCGACCGAGACTCAAACCCCGATCTCCGTATCATTTGCAGTATAGTATACAGCAAAAGTGACGCCTTAGACCGTGGGGCCACCGAAGCAGACTATCCGTTTTTATTTTTGCTTATTCATTTCTAGCCAAAAATAAATAAGAGTTGCAGGAAATAATGGACTGACTATTGGAGATAGGGAGAAGATATGACATGGAAATCGACATTGAGATTTCAAAAGTGATGGTGATTTCAAATAATGAAGAGCCACTGAAAACCTAAATTGTAAAACAGGAGTTATAAAATATAGAGCAGTTCAAGTACCTGCGGAGTCAGGCTGACAAAGGAGACCTACCACACTGAGGAAACTAGGTCAAGGATCGCCTTTGCCAAGAAAACTTTCAACAAGAAGAGGTTACTGTTGATCAACAAGTTAAGTTTGGAACTGATGAAGAAACTTATCAAATGATACACTTGGAGGAGAGACTTGGACTCTTAAATAGATGTAAATAAACACTTGGAGAGCTTTGAAGTGCGGTGATGAAGAAGACTTGAGAAGATCAGATGGACAGACAGGGGGACAAATGAAGAAGTTTTATTAAGAGTGGGTGAGAAGAGAATTATTTTGGATGTGATTTTTCGGTACAAATCAAATTGAATCGGGCACATCATTAGGAGGAACTGACTTCTTTACGACGTCAGATGAGGAAAGGTTGAGGAAAATAGTAGCTTATGAATAAGAAAAGCAGTACATTCTGGAAGTTCAAGGAGGAGGTGGAGGACAGGGCATGTTGGTGGTATAAGTTCACCGACAACAGAAATGGACCTGTCGTAAGACAGAACACCTAATAATATTAATAATAATGCATTAATATAAACTCAGTTAAATTGTATGTATGGGCTACACGCATTTAATTACAGTATTAGAATAGGGGTGAAGAAGTTAGAATTTAAAAAAGTTCCAGGATTTGCCTATAAGGAGAGTGTATATCCAACATTTGTAAACCCACTTAGTATTATAAACTTGACATTTTTTCACTATATAAAAACACTAAACAGATTTTTATACTAACACATATTTTTGTAGTTATATAAACAAGTTTACATTTTCATTTGTCAGGTCATGTGATATAAATGGAGATGTTATTTTACTTTCTTGTTACCTTACAGGTAGCTAAAATATTGTGATCGTCAAAAAATAGAGCTCGAGATTTTGATGAATTTCGACGTTTCGTGACCCCCCTCACCGAATCCGAAAAAGTGTTTTTTAATTTCCGTTTGTCTGTCTGTCTGTACCTAGAACTAGAGCCTAAACTATTTTACCGATCGGGATAAAACCTGGTAACTAGGGTTTTCATAGCCCCCCTAGGGATTTTTGAAAATGTATATCTAACCCTAAAATTAATGGTATTTTCCTTAAGCGCGCAAAGATAAAAAAAATGATTTTTCAAAACTTACTTTAACGATTTTGATTAAAATTCGTATCTTGGCGTTGATTAAGATTATAAATAAAGTGGATATTTTCATTTTACCATGAAAATAACTTTTAGGGTACTTTACAGAAGCGAAAGTTTCCATATATTCACAACTATCTGAGAAACTAAACAACATATCATTGCAAAATTTATTGCTATTAACAATAAAAAACTTTTATTTGAAATATATCTTTATAAAACCAATAGTTTCTGAGATATTGGCAAATATATTAATACAATTTTGTGAGCTTTAGCTGTTCTGTACATAGATACTAATTAAGTTTTAAGGTAAAAATTCTCTAATGCCATAGAGTAAGTAAATAATTCAGTCTCTCAAAAAGTTGATTTCCTTTTTCCTTTAACCTCTTAGGGGAAATATTTGTACAGCAATGAATCTCTATCATTTTAGACTTAATAGTCAATATCTACCTTTTTATTGATCTAAATTTATAAATGAGGAATTTAATATCAATGTGATAATCATAAGATGTGCAACCTCTAATAAAATATCGATAACTTTAATCGGAAGTAGAAATTTGAATATGAAGGGTGGACCCATGTGGACACAATATTGATCTCTTTTTTTTGTCCAAATATACAAATGAGGACTTTAATTCTTTAAAAAAATAACTATAAAATTTAAAACCCGAAGTTAAAAAGGTTTTACGTAAGTATAACGCAATTTTAGCTCGGGTTTGCTCGTGCATATTATTTCGTTTCACATATATTACGAGTTATGAGTAAATATCTAAATTTTTAAACAATGGAGTGAGAAAGTCCGTGCGTAGCTCCAAACCGTTTATTTATAGATAGTATCAATGGTAATTTAAAAATAATTTTTATGTTGTAGTTAAATAATAATATTGACTCTCAAACATATGGCCTAGTAATAAATTTGGTACTCAAGCTTTTTACATAAATACTATTTCAAAATATCATAAACAAAACTGTCTAGTGAAACTATTTTAAAATATTGATTATTTTAACCAAATGTAACGACTTTTGAGACATCCAAATATGTGTATGACCACATGTCTCAGCAGGCTAAGAGCTCACAATGTCAATAAACTAAGTAAAAACTCAACCTTATAGGTTGAAAGTCTTAAAATAGTGTATGATACTTAAACCTTAATGTTATTAACCCTCGTAAACATGTTTTAACAACACTTATCCACGTAAATGTTTGATTATTAAAAAAACCATTATTGGTCTATGGTCATAAAAGCTCTACATAAATAAAACTATATCCCCACTCAAATATTATTTTATGCTCAACAAAAAAGATATTGATCACTTTATTCAAGATAGAAATGGTTTGTTAGTGGTTGTTTTATATTATTTATATTTTCTACTTTTTTTTTACTAATATAAATTCATATGTACAAACCACCTACTACGCCACTTTAATACCAAGGGTTTTTATTATTTTCCTGCTAGTTTGAAATATGTTTATAGAAATCCATTATGCGGAAAAATAGAAACAAAAGAAGGATAGAGAAGCGGAGACAGGAAGTGGTCAGAAGCTCCATTAGACCGGGCGAACGGTTGCCCTCTTAGTATTCAAAGAGGCACGTCAGCTATGATTCCACCCCCAACGCTATCAAACTTTGTTGCCATGGCAACCGAACCACGCCAGCTTGATTTCCTTATTCTGGCCTGTAAGCTATGTGCGCGGCAGATCATACAGTGAGTGACACGTTCGTGGGTTCAATTACCAGTCGATATGCTTTAGCCACGTGATCTGTGATGTCACCTCACGTTTCTACGAGTCTCGAAGATTATGGTGGACAGATCTCACAGAGAAAATGTAAGGAACTATAACTGCGTTCAAGATATTGACTGGCGGACCAAATGGGAAAAGACCAGTAGCAAGACTTAGACACTGTAGTTGATAGGACGACATTAAAATTGACCTGAAAGAGATAGGGTGTAATGAGATGAACTGGATAGAACTAACTCAAGATAAGGATAGGATGTAATGAGGTGGACTGGATAGAACTAACTCAAGATAAGGATAGGATGTAATGAGGTGGACTGGATAGAACTAACTCAAGATAGGGATAGGATGTAATGAGGTGGACTGGATAGAACTAACTCAAGATAGGGATAGTGTGTAATGAGGTGGACTGATAGAACTAACTCAAGATAGGGATAGGATGTAATGAAGTGGACTGATAGAACTAACTCAAGATAGGGATAGGATGTAATGAGGTGGACTGATAGAACTAACTCAAGATAGGGATAGGATGTAATGAGGTGGACTGATAGAACTAACTCAAGATAGGGATAGTGTGTAATGAGGTGGACTGGATAGAACTAACTCAAGATAGGGATAGGATGTAATGAGGTGGACTGGATAGAACTAACTCAAGATAGGGATAGTGTGTAATGAGGTGGACTGGATAGAACTAACTCAAGATAGGGATAGTGTGTAATGAGGTGGACTGGATAGAACTAACTCAAGATAGGGATAGGATGTAATGAGGTGGACTGGATAGAACTAACTCAAGATAGGGATAGGATGTAATGAGGTGGACTGGACATAACTAGATAGGAATAGGTGGCGTACATTTTTAAATGCGGTAAAGAATTTTCAAATTTCTAATGCCACCGAGTAATAGAATCCTGTAAGACAAATATTAATGACTTTTATTTCTGCAACTCATTTCAGTGTTCGTCCCAGATAAACACGTTTCACCAATTAATACCTGCACCGTTGGTTACGTAGGTTAAATGTAGGTATCACAGTTGGATGTGTATGGGTTTGAATCCCGAACCAGTTTACTAATGAGTATTTATTACAAAATATTTCTCACCTTACCTCCACGCAAATCCCTGTATATTTGATGTAAATTCTACCTTTGTCATCCTTATTAAATTATTGTGTTTTTTTTATCACTGAATCCTACTTTCTGTTTTGTTTGTGCTACATTATTACCATTAAATGTTTGCGTAGTGTAGCTCACACAGCGAATTAAATAAATTGTCTCCATTAAGTGAATCTAAACATTGCTGTTTGAAATCCTAGAGATAGCATTGTTCGTATGAATATATTGAATAACAAAGTTCACATAAATGAGAGATTTTCAAAAAGGTTCACCGAACGTTACGAGCTGTGTGATTTATTGAAGAGGAAAGCCATTGTGTTTTACCTCCATCCTACCCGACCTATAAATTCATCACCAGCCACTTTGGTCAGGCATAAAAAAAAATATGATGAAGTGAAGTTTTAAAAATATTATTGATAGAACTTTCGATGGCTTTTGAAACCTAAATTACAAAATATATTCGTCAACAGGCCCAATTCATTAGCAAAGTGTTCATATATACGACTGACCTTTTTTGATTTGTGAGCTCTTTGTTTTTATATACTGTGAAGTGCACGGAAGTTAAAATAATGCGTTTTATGTTTGTTTGTAAAGGTAATTAGATAATTGTTTTTTATTTGATACATTCAAAAGTTCTAAACATGATGAAGCTTTATTTCGTCCCAAGTTAGTTTGGTTGCTAAACAAAAAAAAATCTCATTTATTAAAATATCATTATCTAATAAAAAGATGAAATATTATTATTTTGGAGTCCAACACCTTAACGTAAAATAGAGTATATTTTACCACTGAAATTGAAGTGCCGGGTTCGATTTCAGGCATGGGAAGAACAAATTATCATCATCGAAAACTTCCTCTTTCACAGTGATCAATTACTAGCGACCAGGAGACTGTGTGCTATTTTTGTTCTAATATTGAGTTAGTCCGTAAGTCGTGTGTCAGTCAGTACAGGATGTGCACGTTAATAAACCCAAATAACAAATACCATCTTACATTTGCTATATAAGTATTTGCCTACTTAATAAAAACCTACAGTAGCCCCATGGCTTCTTTGGTGCTGACTGACAAATCACAGCTGACTTCTGACAGTCAACATTTAGGTATATAACTAAATTTTAACTGTCAGAAGTGACAGCTGCTAAACACATGTTTTTTGCAGATCATATGGCTCAGCGTAGATATCTATAATTTGGTCTGGTAGCGTTCAAAGCCGTCAGCTGTCAGCTGTGAGCTGTGAGCTGTTAGTCAGCACCAAAGAAGCCATGGGGCTACTGTATATTATATTACTATGGCGATTATTTCCCAAGTTCTCAAGAATATAAATAGATTTTTTTAAATGTTTAAGGGCCTGGTAAATGCTCGTTGGAAGTGAAGAGTTGTATCATCTCTAGCCCCTAATTTACAATATCAGAAGAAACTAATTGAGTTATACTTTGTCTTCGGCTGCTCAGTCAGCCCACAATGTTGCCAGAGCTATCAGCAGTTAAGAGCCCACCCCCCTTCCCTTCATCCATCTAAATAGTGAGAGTGAGTCAGCTAGCAAACAAAGCTATAATCCTATGATGCCCTCTATCGCAGGTAGCGATCACCTCTGTACTGTCTGTGGGGGTGGGGGTAGAGTATAAACTTGTACAAAACCTTGACGAGAGCTATTAGGGAAGAGTACCTAGGATTGTCACAAATAGAAGGCAATGTATTTGTTAACTGGTTTGGTATTTCATTGACATTCACCCTTGCTAAAGCATACATGAATTGTAAGTTTTATAGCTCTCAAATAATATGTCCATTCATAATTACATTGGGGTATGGTTTGGTTTGACAGTGATGAGGAGGTCAGGTATCAAATCCTACCCGTATATATCTACAAAGAGTTTTTTTTATGTTTCCCCCTCTACCTCCACACAAATGTTGTAACAATATCTCTAAATTTTACCTTACTATTTCCTATACCCTATTAGTACATTTAAATGTACCAGACAAGTGGTTATACACAATAGGGAAAGTGATAATATCATGACGTGGTGCTAAAAAATATATATGTATTGAAGTGACAGCCTAAAGTCTCCTCGAAACTATATCATGCCAGAACTGTGAATATGCATTAAATTAAAAAATTAATAATTATTTAAATCAATAATAAACATTAATTAATAAAATTGTATTGACTATTAAATAGTTAATACAATTTTATTGTATGCATTCATTTTTACATTAAAACATGATATAGTAGACTAATGCTGATTTATTATAAAACAAAATTTTATTGGATCAATAATTATACAAGTATTTTAAATTTTTCATTACTAAAATATTAATTCTAAAACATAATGAAAAAAATATCATCGATACATTGATAATATTAGTATAATGCGAATACAATCACAATCGCTAATTAAACTTATGAAATACCTATATTATTATTTACTGAATAATTAGAGTCTATTGTAACAAGTGTTGGTATTTAATGTATTTATTTACACCAATACTTTTAGAGGTTTATTTGTGTTATGGAACTGACAAGGAGATCCCGGATGGTTCAATAAGTACAGAAGTTAGAGAATAGAGCTGAATGACCAGGGTTCAAATCCCTGTTCTTTCATAATTTTTCTATCCTTACACAATCACTCCATCAGAATGTCATCTGAAAATACATATTGGCTTAATTTAAAATCGTTTAAAAAAATGCTATAGTGGGACTCATCATGCGCATCATTGGGTATGCAGACTGAAGGTCAAGTTCCTCTAGTCTGATTTGCTGCTCTTGGCAAGGTCCACATTCGAGTCCCGGGAAGATTTAATGAGTGTATTTTCCTAAACGGATTATCACTCTTCCTCCACACAAATATAGGTAAACTTTTTCTAAACTCTGCCTTCACCATCTTTACACACCCTTTGAGTATTAATTACAAGTGTGTATAGCCCGGACAGATCTTAAGACATGGGGGAAGGGTGGAGATATAGACCTACGCATAGATTACAAAATTGGAGTTTAGGCCATGGAATATGTCTTTGTAACAACTTGGGTCACTCGAATATATAAGCTATCAACTGTATCAACAGAAAATAATGAATAAATTAAAGTACACAAGGCGTTTATAAAAATACGAAATAAGTTATGACTGTAATTCAAACCCCGATCGCCCTATCATCGGAAGTCCAGTCTCTTGCAAGAATGACGCCTAATTTTTCTTGCGTCTTCAAATCAAAGGTTCTGTTTTGTTAGGTTGGGTAATAAATATTGACATAGGTCTGCCATAGACAGGTTAAAAAACTAACAGCGCAAAAGAATGCTAAGAGAATTGAAAATACTTAAAAATCATTATTTAAAGCAGTGTTATCTGGGAATGAGAGCAAAATACTACTTATTTTCATACAAAATACATTATCAATAAAATCTCATTTTGGTATTATTTATATTACCGAGTCTTACTACCCGTTCGAGTTAATTTTTTTTTGTTATTGAATAGCAAAATAAACCAAACTATTTTAATCCTGATAATATAATTATTTTTAAAAATATAACTAAGTAATCTTTATTACTTTCTAATACTTACCTACTCTGTGATATTAGGAACTCAATAGTTAATTGCAACACTTACTAAAGTACGCCGCATTTTCCTATTTTGAGCTAGTCCTATCTAGTCCACCTCATTACTCATGAAGATGATTTACAAAGAGTTATACTTCTTTTTGGGGGAGAAATTCAGCTAGTAGATTACTGATGATTTTTTTTCTCGAAATATTAATATTTTAAAAGATGTCTTTAGTAATTTGGGTAAAATTGGGTAATTGTGAAGCTTTTTGCACTATAAATAGTTATGTATGTTTGTTTTCTAAAAAAATTCAATTATCAATAGTAGTTAACTAATTACTGAGTACAGTAACGTTGGATTTTTTGAAAATGGCTCTAATGATTAGGTCTCAAACGGAAAATTGGGGACTAGTTTTGCATTAATCAATGTATCTTTATTTATCTAAAGTAAATTAATTTAAGGGTTGTTTAGCTACGACAAATAATATATAAAAATTAAATTGATCTTGAAGATTGAATTCAAACTATTAGTTTTACATGATAACAAATGATTTTAGGGTAGTTTATACATTTTTTAAAATTTAAATCGCAGTAGACTAGACTGACGATGACGGGGAGATCAAGGTTAGTATTTCGGTCGAGTATGTGTACTGAAGGGTATTCCAAAATGGTTTACCACCCGCTCTCCTTGCAAATGCGAGTACACTACTTATAAATATAACCGTCCTAAACCCTAAAACTATTGGCGTAACTATTATATAAGCGTATAACCCGAATGAATAGTAAGACACACTGCTAAAATAAATAATTTCATATAAAATTATTTATGTTGGCTATTCATGTTTTTCTTACATAATATATAGAAAGTGTAATTGTCTTCACACTAGCTCACAAAAATATATTTTTTTCTTTAAAACTATATTTATGTCCATGTAATGTGTATTCCAAATAGCTTTTCATATTAATAAGTAAATTTTCTTAGGGCTGATTGTATAATGTATACTATTTTATTTCCGGGTGCTGTTTATAATTATTTAATGTAAAATATTTGTTTTTAAAGATAGGGGGTCTATGTATACTCTATGATCATCTCTAAAACCGTCTTCACCACTCAAGCTTGTATTTGTTTAACTAATCTAAAATTTGCATTTGTAAATTGATTAAGTGTTATTAGTTTTACTTTGTAAAATCATTTGTATATTTTTCTATTACTCAGCCTCAAAAGTTTAACAAGTCAAATGGAAACAGATATATATCAGTAGGATCCACATTTTTAAGTGTGTGACCATATAGACCGTTAAAACCATCTTAACCTTGAGGCCGAAAGTGTCCATGATTACCATAATTTTTTTAGTCTATGAGACAGTAAAAACGCTAATATTTGTAATCAATATTATTCTAAATAAGTAAATTAGATAGTTTAAAAAAATAACTCTGTATTAAATTATATAGAGTTACTATTTTTAACTAATGTTCATCCATATTTTCCTATTCGAATTATATAATAATTTGTTTTTTACTAGAATAATATGAACTATTTATTCACTATGAACTGTTAGTAAGAAGATAAGGTGCTTAGAATATATAAAAACATTTTCAATTGATGAGTTAAAAAATTAATACCGGTATTCAATTATGTGCCCACCACGCACAACGAATCTATTTTAAAAATTGGTTTGAATCAATAAGTATTTTCCTGCTCATACTGTCAACTTTAGGCTTCAGCCTAAGCTACAATAATACCTTTCAAAAGGGGTGGGGGTTGAACTGAGTAAAGAGATAGGAAAGGAACAATAAATCCACTGATCCCACAACCCAACTCTCGTACACACACGCACACACATCTCAGCCCATAAACATTTTAACATTACAAGCGTTTTATGGATTTCTTTTTGACTATTCTAACGCCTTAAATATCGATGTTTAAATTGTATGCCTACCACTATCAGGTGAATACATTGATTCCTATTTCTGATTTAAAATAGTGAGAACATAATTTTAAACCTTTGCAATATTGGAATGAATGTTTTGAATCGTCACTTCTAAAATGATCGTGGCAACGCTGTAAATGGAAGACCCTTGTAAATTGCTAAACGGTACATTTAGTTCCCGGTATTCCTACAAGTAGCGCTACACTATGGTTACCAAACTATTTCAAATATTAATTTTATAAATAACTTTTAAAAGCTTAGTACTAATTTAATGTTTGGAAACAGTAACTAGAGCAAGGAGAGAAATATTATCTAGCTTTGTGGTTTCTTCTTTTTCCAACATTAATACTTACATCCATGTTAATTTGTTAAACTAATCATTCATTTTTTTTAAAATATTAAAAAATTATTAAACACTAAATAAAAATTATAATACAAGAAAATTTAATTAAAAATAGTTCTTTTTTATATATTAAAACTCAATTTTGAGTTTTTCACTTAATGATGTCATTATAATCAAAATAGTGCGAGGTTTAAAATGTGATATTTTTCATTATATAGTTTAATTAGTACGATTTGTAAAAACTAAAACAGGTCTTCTTTCTAGATAATATACTTTTTTTCATTGGTGAAAATAGATTTCAAATACATACAACTGTTTTGTCACAATCATTATTCTGTAATACCATGTTTTTATGGGTGAACGAGTGTTGACCAGACCCTTAATAGAATAAATTTTTTTTTAGGTAAATGTAACTAAACTTAGCCTGCTTAGGTGGCTGATTGTTCTGAGGCGTAACTTGCATGTTAGAGTGGTTTTATGATGACAAAGATATGAGGGTTCGAATCTCAAACTAGTTTACTGAGGCTGGTTTTCCTAATTGGTTTCCCACTCTCCTTCGATAAAAATTTGGTTCGATTACCTCTAAAATGCTTTTTTCTCATCCCTACCCCAATAGAGTAGCTATCATATATGCGTATAACCTGGAAAGGTAGTAAGACGCAGTGAAATATATAATAAGTAAACGTAATTTTTGTAGATGTAACTAAAAAATATAAATTTACCTTCATGCGCTATTTTTCAATTAATATTTTCTGAATTTATTTTAAGTTAATAATATTTTTTTGGAATACACTGATTTCATTTTTCCAAAAAATTTCTCATCCTCTCTCCAATCTTGATTCTTTCCCATTCCTAGCACTTCATTTAATCCATTTTCACAACTGGATATCATCGCTGAGGGAACCGCATGGTTAAAATTGGGAGACAGTGTTGTCATTCTCTCTTTTTCGTGTGGTCAACTTCCCTTCAAATATAGGACAAGTTTCACAACGCTGGCTGGTCGAGGTTGCCAGTAGCTCCTTCATAACCCAGAACACCACCTTCAAACATCATTGAGAGCAAGGAGAGTTGGCAACAGTTAACAGAGAGAGAGCGATGATAAAGCTTTTCTTTATAAGTCCTGAAGTTCCCTCAGCAATGATATTGGGTGTAGCAAGATCAACGACAGTAATTATAATTTTTGCTAAATTTTTATAAATAATACTTGTTATTACTTAATTCTAACTGTTTAGTAAGCTAACAAAAGTCAAATTTCTAATCTTTTATAATTTTTTCTCTGTCATAGATAAAACACGTAGTTCTAGGAACAGTAAAAGGTTGCATTCCCGACCGAACTATATTGAATCCTTATTAATTTTACTAGTTTATTAATTGTATCAGTGGTTTCGAGGTCAGAGTTCCTTGCCACAGATCCAGAGGTCCTGGGCTTAGTTACATGTGATTTTAGAAATTCTTTGAAATGAAGTTGGTCTGGAATAGGGTCAACTCGGCCTTGTGGTGACAAATGAGGAGCTAATTGAATATAGATGTAGCAGCTCAGATCTATATAATTAAGATAAGGTTGATCATCTAGAAACACCAGTTAAGAGCTATAATTTTTGCAGTTTTCTTATTAAAACATTTTTGGTCAAAATAAATTGAGTATTTCTCCAGTATCAACAGATATTTTAATTTTCTTTTTACGGTGACTCTAACAGGTGTTCTTGAATGCCTGTCAATGATGTCCTGGAATATAATGATAACTTTTTCTCTTCATTTAAAATGTTTGTCATCTAATGCCACTATTTTCAGACAGCTATTCAACATATGTTAATATAACCACGTAAAGAAAACCAAACTCTATATTTCTAATGTAGATATATTTGATTTATTTTGGCCACTAAAAGTTTTGCCCAAAAAACTGCCAAAACACTTTTTGAATGGTTCCTTGTGTTGAGCACATGATACCTTTTATCATCAGAAATTGACAATATCTTCACATACAGACGGCATCCACTCAGTCAGTATAGCTCTATTGCAGTCTGACACCATGGAGTTTTTATCAGTGTTAGGGCTAGGGCGTCAATCTCATATTGTCTGTTTTGCTAGTGATATCAGATCAGGGTTTAAATATAAGCCGGTCTAACATAGAAAGTTTTCATAAGAGATGTCCTATTTTCTATCCACTAAAATGCACACGCATTTCCTCAAAGGTTATACCTACCTAACCCTAACCCATGAATGTTTTAACTATGGGTTGTCTGAATGGGTGGTAGAACTTGATAAATGAAATTATTAAATTGTTGAATATAGTTTTAGAATGCTCCATTTCTTTACTTTACTCTACTTTACATCCATTACTATTTCCAGTCTGTGGCCTGAGTCAGTTTTTTATCAAACCATATATTTTCCACTATCAGCTTGCTATGCCTGTCGTAGCTTCATATGACTTACAATATAATATAAGACAAGGATATGCACAACATGCAGTCCCCAGCCGTTATTTTATCACTGTGAAAGGGTAAACTCCCATTTCAGGAATTATATTTTTGTCGGCCATGCCGGGAATTGAACTCTGGACCCTTAACTCAGTAGACAGGCAGGCCACCGACTGAGGTAAGGTGTTGGATGCTTCATTACACAAAACCCTATTTGTCACCAATTTCCAATACCCATTAAGGTTGAATGCATATGTAAAAAATTAGGCTAATAAATTTTTTATACGTAGGTTAGAATGTATAGGAAAACTATTTACATTTGCTTGTAGTGAGAGTTGAAAATAATTTAGAAAAAAAAAAACGCCCTTGGTAATACACTCAACAGGGATTTCATCAGCAATCCAGTCTACTGCAAAACTAACTCGTTAGACCTTTTGATAACCAAAACTGGTTGAATAACATAAATTATGTATTTTTATTTCAATTTGTGATACCTTATTGGATATCACAATCAAACGATGGGTTAAAAGATAGCCGCTATTGCATTTGAGGGCGCTTTGTGTTCCGATCTCATCTATACTGGGTCCCTACAGGCTACGCTCTCTGCTTGATGAAGTATCGAACTCAAATAGTAATTAAACCTCCCCCTTTTTCCCTGTGAAATTGATAAATATTCTCTCAGCTCGACTCATATCCCTTTATCTCCTTACACACACACTCACTGTTTGATTGTCAGGGAGCTTTGATCACATTAGAAACACACCGGACACTTTTTCTCCCAACCAAACGGCTCCCAGAGATATATATCAATATTGACGTACCGTTAATATGGCATTAGCTCCGAATTAACACACATTCAAATAGAAAATGAAAACGTGATTGTGAGAAATGTTATTTTTTAACTTTTTTTTTCAGCACCTATTTGGATTAAACATATATGTATTGATTATTGTAATGTATTAGGGATGTGTAAGGTTATATTTATAGGAAGTGTAGCTGAATTCACAAGGAGAGGGAGTGGAAAACTGTTTAGGAAAAACAACCTTAAATAGACCTAACCGGGACTCCAACCTCAAGGCCTATATATAGCGAGAGTGGTTCCTTAAATCATTTGACCACTGAAACGTGTAATTCGTAGCTACCAAATAGTTTATATATCTGTCTTACTGCCCGTCCGCGATATCCGATTCTAAATATTTCGATGAGGTATGGAATAGGGAGTTAGGACTTAGAAAATATGTAATTGAATATTCTTAGAGGGAGAGTTAAAAACGACTTATAAAATATCCACAGCGTAACCAACCGGGATTTGAGCCCTGACCTATCCTCACCTATATACGAGGAGTTCTTGACGTTTAGTACATATTCCTACTAATATTAGACCTATAATCATGATATCAAGTTTTTAGTTAGTATGCTTATTAATAATATTACTACACGTTCTGGTGGCCGCATGGTCTAAGGCATCACACTTGCACAGTACCGTAGGAAAGTGGGGAGAACGGGGATCGATCCCGGTCATGTGTACTGAATGGACTTCCACTCTTCCTTCATGCAAATTTGTGTACACTTACTATAAAATAAACCTTCCCAATCCCCAATGAATTAGTGTAATTGGTACATCGGAGTATTACTTGAATGGGTAGTAAGACGTGGTGATAGGGAAAAATAATACTATTCTTACACAAATATAAATAGAATGTCTTGAAAACACATTATATATATATATACATATATATATATATATATACATATATATATATATACTTATAGAACATGTAAAGGAGGGTGAATGTACTAGCCTTGTAATATTTATCGTAATAAAACCAATCCTCAGTGTTTTAGGTTGAAATCAAACCTAGAGCTCTGGATTCAAGACCAGGCTTAGTAATCACTCTTCCAAATTTGCCCATTAAAAAAAAACCTCGTGATTACATATGCGGTAAAATTTTCATAGTAAAAGACATTTAGAAAATATAACACTTTTTGGGCGCCAGCACTATTAGCATTGTACTTTAATGTCAATGTTATTTTGAAGTTATTTATATTATTGATCAAAAGTTAAAGCTGAAGATCACATGACTTGACAAAATAACACGTGAAAGTACATCTAGAAACTTCCTCTATCTATCATATAATATGTCAACTAGTAAACAAGTTGGAGTCGAGTGGCATTATATATAAATATACTTTCATGTATGATAATCTATTCAGTGTGTTCTGTAGTTATCACATTTGAAATATTGAGTCAATTTAGAAATCTGTCAGCTAAATATATACCCTGATTTTTGTAGGAAGTACAGTATCTTATAGTTACCAAAGCTACTAAAACATTTTTAAAATATTAATACGTCAAGACATGTTATATGCACATCACTTTTGAATAATACTCGTATTATCAGTTCCTATGAAATAACACTTATATTAAGGTGAAATTTTATCATACTCAGCTGAAAAGAAATATGTTTGAGTTTTAAAAACTGTTCTTCCAATCAAAATCCATGTATAGCTATGTTTGCTGCTATGCATTTATTTGGTAAGCCCTTAAACAAATATTCTCACACTGATTCTACTATATGTCTGCTTCTATCGTTCAAATTTCATACAAGATGGTATTATAAATTACACACATATTATTTTGCGGCCATAATTGAACATATTTGTATGTACTTTTAGTGATATTTTATAGGATTTTATATTTTTGTATTCATTTTTTTAGCACAAGGTATTACTATAAGTTTGGGCTGTACACTTACGTACTAAAAATTACTATAATGTAAAATACATGGGGAGGGTGGAATTGTACACACATATACGCGGAGAGAGAATGGAAAATCCTTTATACCAGGATCACGATCAACTTAACTTTAACTTAACGTAACGTTCACTTAACTTAAGAAAACAGATGTGTGATCCCGATTCACGTAACTTAACAACTCAAGTAAAACATCTTCATTCTAAAGTATGATCTGTGATTTGTACTATTTGTACAGTGATGATCTGTGAATGTCTACAGTTTTCAATCGATATAATAAATATCTAGGCCTATAAGTAAACTTTTTGATAAATGTAGCTTTCCTATTTTAGTTTAATTATTTTGTTTCAATGCCTGATCACTAGAACTTACGCTAAAGAGTAAACATTGGTAATAATACCAACAAATGAATTACTAAATAGCCCTGTTGACATCACTCGCATAAAGATTGGCTGGCTAGATCACGTGATACCCTTCAAGTAACGTTCACTTAACGTAAAATACCTCCCAGAACATCTCTTATGTTAAGTTAACTATAAGTCAACGTTAAGTTAACTGCATCGTGAGCGCTTTCATTTAAACACACGAGGAGATCACGTTAAGTTAAGTCTAAGTTAACGATAAGTTGATCGTGATCCCGATGTTAGGGGAGATCACTCGTAGTACACCCTATTGTAATTTTATCCCTTATTCCCCCTTCTTTGGCTGTATAATATACGATAGTGACGCCTTAGACCATGCGACCACCGAAGCAGGTGGTATTGATTATATATATCAAAAGTGAACGCTGCCTTTGTATAACCTGACTTGTGAATACAAGAAAAAATTATCCAGTAACTTTACTATCTGTCGGGTAAAATAGCTTTTTTTGAAAATTGGACTGTATAGAGAGTGATTTGAAACTTTATGTATAAACTTTAATGGGAACTAGGGAATACTAGAACAAACCTTTTTTTTGTCAAGGAATATATGTCCGCAGACTTCACCCTTCGGTGCTAGAGGGCGCTGCCAGGCGGTGAGTCAAATTGACATTTTTCACCATCGTCATTCGTAAAACGCGGACTTAAACCGTTTAACCTGGATCATTTCACTGATTCTGAGATTCCTCACATGCATATAGCGTCTGAGGCTGGCGAATATTTGAAAAGGCACGGGCAATCAATGCGTCGACGCTGTCAGTCATCAATTACGGTTGGCTGTCATTCCTTTGAGCAATTGCTGTGAATAAAAATGTTGTCCACTGTTCCTGCATTTAAGTTGTGTCCCAACAACACCCTCTAGCACTGTGGTTCTTAGCCAGTGTTCCCTGGAACACTTGTGTTCCATGAACTGGTCACATGTGTTCCGCTGGGGAAAGATGCCAAATGACAACAGCTCTGAGGGATTTTAACTACTATAATTCTAACAACTGAAGACTTCTACGCACGTTGACTTACAAACCAATATAATATCGTTTTCTTTAAATTGAAAAATGACACCTACACAAAGGAATAGAACCCGGGACATTTGGTTTAGTTCACCAATGGCACTGAGCTTTTCAGGAATCGTCCTATGTCCACGGTCATTCTTCACTCATATTTTAAGGAAGAGTCTGTAAAGGACGTGCGGAAATCGTCAGATACAAAAATGTGATCAATTAAGAATCACGAGCTATCGGATAAAGCAGCCACTATCGACTCGATAGTTTGCTTTATATGTCGAAAGTACAATGACAACTGTAGGAATTCGTATATCATGATAGACTAAACAGCTAAGCTTATTAATATATATTTAAATATTATATTCTTCAAATTTAAAAATGACACCTGGACATGGGTGTTCCGCAAAATTTTTCTTATAATCAAAAATATTCCGTGACTTCCTAACGGTTAAGAACCACTGTTCTAGACCTAAGGATGACATCTACGGACAATTAACGAAAAATGTTTGTTTTATTGTTCCCTACCTACCATTAAAGTTTGTACTGAGAATTTCGAGCCACCCTGTATAAGACGATAACATCTACGGTCATGTTATTATTGCAGTCGCGACGTTGGGGATAATATCATATATCCGATAGTGACCACAGGATGAGTATCGATTAGGACGATGCCTGCCAAGATGGACATTGGTGATGAGAGTTTAGGGCTATAACCATAACAAGTAATAAACGACCGAGGCACGTGTTCTCTCTCTGTCTCTCTCTTACACACGACAAATAAATGGCCGATGGTAACGACTCGACATAATGATAGAGAGCTATGATAATAATGGAGCTTTAGTTTGGTGAGAAAAATGGCTTATCTCCCTCTCTAAAGGGCCTTCAGTTGAACTTGTAGTGTGACAGGTCTAGTACACAAGGATGAGGCTCTCGTACTTAATTCAGTAGAGAAAATTTTACTCAAACACCGTTAACGAGTATTGCGAAATAACCATCAAAGTAGTTTATTAGAAACATACGTCAGGCATTAATAATGTTAGTATTTTGATCCTTGTCAGATAAATAGTTAGTACTACCCAAAAAATAAATACTACTTTCAACCGGGATTAGAACCCGATCTCTCCTTCACCAGCAACCCAGTTGATAACACGAGATTGACACGATAGACCATGCGAGCACTGCTGCGGGCTAACATAATTTCAAAACAAAGACATTTGGTTCGATTTTGGTTTGAATGACTAGGAAAAATCACTGTTCAGTAGACTAATGATCAGCTTCGATGGGCACGTGATCTAACGCGCTACTCTCGCAGTAGACTAGACTGCCGATTACAGAAAGATCGAGGCTCAAATATCGGTCGGGTGTACTAAGGGTAGTTTTCCAAACTGCTTTTCCACTCTCCCTCCAAGCAAATGCGAGTACACTTCCTCTGAATTTAGTCTTCCTAATGCATACAATCATTAGCGTAGCTAGTATATCAGCGTATAACCCGAACGGGTAGTAGGACTTGGTGCTAAAAAAAAAAGTAGATTATTATGAGATCAGTCTAATAAGTAGCTTAACATTCGCTACAGCCGAGCTACACGTAAGTTTCCATGATAGCTACACGCCACGCTAATTGTGGTTCATTGTAGACAGTAAGCTGTACATGGTGTAATAGTTTACTTGTACTGAGTTCAGTACCAAACTAATCACGCGTTTCCATGATAGCTACACGTCCTGCTAATTGTGGTTCATTGTAGACAGTAAGCTGTACATGGTGTAATAGTTTACTTGTACTGAGTTCAGTACCAAACTAATCACACGTTTCCATGATAGCCACACGTCCTGCTAATTGTGGTTCATTGTAGACAGTAAGCTGTACATGGTGTAGTAGTTTACTTGTACTGAGTTCAGTACCAAACTAATCACACGTTTCCATGATAGCTACACGCCCTGCTAATTGTGGTTCATTGTAGACAGTTGTACACGGTGTAATAGTTGTACTGAGTTCAGTACGGTCAGTTTACCCGTGTGAACGGGGCAATAGGACTACAGATCGATGCCAGAAGAATGGGTACAGAGATGAAGGAGATAGAGGGTAAGTATTCGTCGAGAGCCCCATTATACTGCTCCACTTGCCAATAATAACCAACCCCTCCGAGAGACGGGGGAAGGGGAGTTGAGCACTTGTTGATTACATCACTCAGGAAAGGATGAAGAGAGAGGAATGCCGTGAGTGTATAATATAAAAAGCGCGAGCATCAACAGTGTTTCCAAAACAAGGGGATTTCCTCACCCAGGTCTGCAAGGAGAAAGATTATTTCACGTAAAACACTTTACCATAGAGAAACGAGAACCAGGCTGGTGGTAATCTACACAGCGGATTAAAACAGATTATTGTAGGTACAGCTAATAATAGGTGTTCGTCTGCATAAACCTTTCTGCTCCGTAACCAAGAGATGTAAACTACGGTTTGAATAAAATAATCGATTAAAAGTTACAAATATTAGCTTGAGGGTCCCGCCTACATGAACTGTGGTGTTTCTTCTGGGGATAGAAGTTTTTAAGTTTCAAAACCCCTCCGACAAATAATCCTCCATCATAACACTTTCAATTGTGACCCAATAAAAATATTAAGTTAGTTTTTTTTATCACTGCATCTTAACTACCTGTTCAGGTTGTATACAAATCCCTATATTGAGATAGTTCTATCCAGTTCACCTCATTAGAATCTATTTGAGTCAATTATAATTCTATCCTCCAAGCTATATTTAGGTCATTCCCATGATTAGCTTCATTTTAGATTGTCCAATCAATATCTTTAAGCACGTTTCGGTGACCGCATGGTCTAAGGCGCTACTATCTCAATGGACTAGACCTCCAATAACGGGTAGATTGAGGCTCGATCCTGGCCAGGTGTACTGAGGGTGGTTTTACTAAGTGGTTTCCCCACTCTATACGCAAATTCATGTTCACTTCTTCTATATTATACCTTTCTCATTCCTAGACAACTAGCGTAATTCGTAAATAAGCGTATAACCTGAATGGGTAGTAAGACGCGGCGCTAAAAATAAGTTTGGACGTGGTTCTAGTCTATTTCATTCGCATTGCATTTTATTCTGCCCACCGTTTTCTGGGGGATTTGTTTATCCGATTCTAATATTAAGATTATAATATAAACATTCAATTATTCAGAATGTATCTTTTAACTTGTAATTTGCTACATTTAAAATTCAGTTTCTTAATCAATAATTTGAAATTAATACAATTTAGTGTTAAACTTGGAAAAATTACCCAGTTACTACCCGTTTGGTTACGCCACGCTACCTATGTGTTGGGGATAGGGAATATTGAATCTAAAGTAAGTGTACCAGAATTCACGGGGTGGTAGAGGGGGGAACCATTTAGGACAAACCACCCTCATTGCACCCGTCTGAAACCCGAACTTCAACATTTCCGTTATTGACAGTCTAGTCTCTTTCAAGATTAACGTCTTAAAACACTCACCACCAAAGTGGGTCAACACTAAATTAAACCAAAGTTAATTAAAGTTAGTTAAAGTTAAATAGGGAGCTACATAAGCGTAGCCAGCATTACGACAGTTGGGGTATGTTCTAAAATATGACAGGGTTATTTCAATAAAGATACACCAACTGGTCACAGAATCCAGGTGGTAGCCCCTCACCTCTTAATTAAAATAACATACTTACCCTCTCCATGGTTTAATTATCCTATAATTGTCTACTAGCTGGTTTTCCTTCTGAAAACCATTGGAATATTGTATTAAAGGCCTAATATTATATGAAAGAAAAATTAAGACATGCTGCTATGATTTCAATTTAATAATATTTTCTTTAGGAAAGTATGATTTTCGGAATTTAACTAAAAAAATTACATTTTGGTTGTAAGAAAACCAAAATTTATGATTTTATCGAGGATATTATTAAGTCGCTTAATCAATACACCTAATCTATTAACTGTAATTGAGAAGTAAATTATTGTAACATTTACATTGCTATTCTTCTGGTAAATGTGCTAACTTTTTAAATTCATCAATAACATCTTCAATTTTGGTTTTCTTTACCAAGTTATGTTCAATAAATGGGACCATTATAAAGTAAAGTATTTCTTACTTCTTTGTTGAACTCGGCTTTGATTTCACACTGGTCATTTTTTAGAAGCTCCTCTCAGGCCAGCAGATCATAACTAGGACGCCTGAAAACTTCTGGAGGTGACAAGCAAAGCTTTCTTAAGTTTTACCTCTTCTCGAACTCTGACAACCTCTTCGGCCAGACATGCACATTGTTAGGGGGAATTTTTGCACCCTCCTAGCTATAAGAAACCTCCATTCAGCTTACAGCTCTGAAGTATTTAAATTGAACCTTTTATTCAATAGCTGGATGCCATTTGATGTGCATCCATCAACTTTGAGTTTCATTATTTTCCCTACAGAGCTGATTACTTGTTTTGTTTTTAATGTGAAAACCTTAGATTTAAGTCTTATTAGAGAGTTTAAAAGAGGGTAATAGGTGAATGAGTTGATTTCGTCTTTTTTTGGGGGTACTAACATTAGAAGATGTGTCAGGACTTTCATTCAAAATTAAAGACTTAACTTTTTCTAGTTTCCTTTACCAAAACGCTTTTTTTTATCCTTCAAATGTAGCATTTTATTTTATCTCAAAAATTTGTTTAACAGTCACATTATAACTAAAGCCTCAGACAGGTTTTATACTTCATTTATAGCTTAATAAATATCCATGGTTGATGAATGAAGTATTTAGCTCATTTCAAGCAGCATCTGAAGGATTTTCTCTTTATTTCTAAGGGGCGGACTCCTGGATGAATATTAATCTGGCCTTGTTAAATATTTTTGTTTGGCCGATAAGTTAAAAGTGTGTATTATGTCTACCAGATAGAGTTTATCTGCCAGATAAAATGTATTTATCCATCACATTTTTATCAGGAGGTTAAGTAGCTGATCACCTTTACCTTAAAGTTAAAATGGGCGTTGCCATAGTGACGTGTTGTTTTTCATTACGTTTAGCCTATCAGAATCTGTTTTTAGGCTAACATCTTGGTCCACGTGTTTAGTAGGCACAGGCCTAGGCTCTAACTATATATAAAGTTAGAATAATCATACTTAGCACCACGTCCTACTATCCATTCGGGTTGTACGTTTATAAAGTTAAAAAATTTAATTCACAGTTTTATAAAAACTGACCAGCTAATTGGAGAGCTATAATTATATAAGAACAAATTATTTAAATGTGAATACAATAAATGATGTTTTGTAAACGTTGTAACAAACTATTGACCACATTTTGGCAGACACCGAAATTAATACTTGCAATACAACCTAGTTTCTGCGCCCACGTCACGCCATTTGCTTATTCGCCCTCGTTTGCCGCCATTATTTAACAAATGTTGAGTGCTGTAGCTACTAGAGAGGTTGTACGCATGCACGCACCAATCTTAACAATACCAACCTTGCGCTCTATGCATAAAAAATATATTTATCCTACAGATAACTATCCGGCAGATCAATTCAGTTCATAATACGAGTAAAATATTAAAGTGGCTGATAACCTTTATCTGGTCGCTAACTTTAACCTCCCGATAGCAATATTTATCCAGTAGCCATAAGACCAGCCCTAAATGTACTATACAGTTAGACGACCACATTTACAGCAATATACTATTCCCTGTGTCTCTTACNATGTATCTTCTACAGCCCTTTATTTTTTGTTTCGATAACCGCCATTAACAGTTCATGAACAGCCTCATCGCGGCAGGCCCATCTTGTGTCTAACAATGACCTTAACATTTTCAATATGACGTCAGTTGAGCCTCAAACACACAATGTTGGTTTGGTCTGCTGCCTATAAATCCATAAATAAAATGGATGATGCTAAAAGACACTTAAAGTCAAGGAATTATTTTTCCCTGGTGCATACATGCTACCAAGGTAAGACTCAGACAATGTGCCTACATAATGGGGCCAATCATCTCCTTACATCTTGCATTCTACTCCTGTGCAATCACCCATCATGGTGGAAATGCCATCATTGCAGTACAGTAATATCATTAAAACAACGCAATGGGAAAGTAATTAATATACCTACGTGTGAATTCTTTTCTTATAGCCAGATACATTAATAACAGATATTTTTATTTTTATTTTCAACATTTTTTATTATTATTTTCTTAACAACGGCTCTTATTACCACCGTTTGGGTTATGCGTCTATGAACTAAATACACTTTTGGGTTAAGGATAAGGAAGGTTTAATTTAGAGGAAGAGTAGGCCTACCCAAATTTTCGTGGATAGAGTGTGGGAAACTATTTAGGCAAAATCACCCCCAGTACACTCGACCAGGAGTGAACCATGATCTCTTCACTGGTAGTCTAGTATATAGCGACAATGACACCTTCCAGTGTTGGTGGACGAGCTGAATTTTTAGCTAGTCTAGTGTACCACCTAGTATTTACGTTTTTTTATTAGTATTTAAAAATCAAAACTTATTGAATAATACGAAATGTAATGAAGAACTCAAATAAAATCAAAGATATTTTTAAAATCTATTATATTGTCTAAGCTAGTTTCTAGGGCAATAAAATGTTTATTATCTAAGGCAAAAACAATTAAAGTAATACCTCCAGAGAAAAATAAGATAAAAATTTATATAAATGCAAAAATAAAATTTTTAACCAAATATTTCCTATATTTATTTGAAATATGTTTATGTATTTTACTAGTAAAGAAATTTTATTCGGTTCATAACTTGTTTCCTTCAACAGATACAAAACCATTTCTAACCGTTGACTTCACAAAGTTTATTGTTACACGTGATTGACATGGTTGTTTAAATTGTATTGTCTTCAAAAATATCATACCACGTTAGGAAAATATTGTTTGTTTATTTTTTTAATGCCTGCCTGCCACCCAAATCGTGTTGCCTTGCCACCAGAGCAGGTGTTATTTTTTAAATCGATAAACAAACGAGAATATATCTGTTAATAATAAATAAATATAAAAAGAATGCACACTAGTGATAACATAAACCTTAACAATGACTAACAAAATCTTTCAATTGGTCTTCAGAAGTTGTCGAGGAAATTTGTATCTTAATTTTTTCTGTTAGCCGCCAACAGAAAAGTCCCATGTGAGCCAAACTCTCTTCTG
>CABFWO010005773.1:0-42815 GCA_902155825.1 Timema genevievae | reverse complement strand
CATAAATAAAGCCATATATACTTTGTTTATAAAATTTCAGGGGGGGTTTGAACCCCCAAAACCCCCCCTTGACTACGGCCTTGAGTGTAGAAGCTGCAATATGGCGTTATCATGGGGGTTAGCTCACATTATAATGCACGATTGTTTGGATTGGTGGGTGCACAGAAACCTGACTTGGTCACAAAAAAATGAGCCAAATGGGTTTGCCCTTGCAACATCTCTGTCGATATGGAGATGAAGGAGAGGAGAGAATTATGAATGGAGATGAATCATGGATGCATCTATCAACCCGAGATTCATTGCAATGGAAACATCCCAGTTCACATTCCCAACAACAAATGTAAGGTTATGTCATCAGTAGAGAGGGTTATACTTACGAGTGTTTTGGAATTCTCAGGGAGTAAGTACTGTTGACCCATAGTGAGGCGAAAATATGAATGCTGCATCATTCTGTGAAGTTCTGTCAAAGATTCTGGTTGCAATTTATAAAATCCAGACCTACTAACAAGAGGAGTATTGCTCAATCATGACATTGCCAGTCCTCAAACAGTTCTATTAACCTAGGCGAGAAGTGAAGATCTCCGCCAGGATATTCTCGGACATCCAACACTCAGCCCCGACTAGCTCCTAGTGATTTCCACCTGTTTGGTCTGCTAAAAACATCTTGGTGGTAACCATTTCACTGACAACGAAGATGGTGAAGATGTGGCTGAAACCACACACCAAAACTTCTATTCTGCGTGTTTAGAGACACTGCTCAAGAGATAGTATATCAATGTTGGTAGAGATTATACATAATAATGTAGAGTAATGTAATAATAAATGTATTTAAAGTTTTTTTAGAACCATGTGTGACCTATGTACCGACCTCCGCCCATATTAAACTCAACCTAACAGAAAGTGATGTAAAGTTGTACCCCTTTCTTCCTCTCTTGTTTAAAGTAGGCCTATAGTAAACTATTTAATTTTAAGTTTCAATAATTATTTTATTCATTTGTTTCTATAGTCATAATTATTTGTTATATTTATCATTTTCCATTTTCCTGAATATATTTTCTTTTATATAAGTTAATTTATATTTTTTATTTTAGTCACTTTTTTTACATTAATTGATATCATGTATTTCATTTATACTATCACACATTCCAAAACTATTTAAATTTCAACCACTCTCCATTTTTATTTCAGACATGACAAACGTTTGTACAATTTTTATCATAATAACATGTGTTTTATTTATCTAAAATATATTTATAAAATCTTAGTCCTCTTAGTTAGCTTAAGTTCTTTGAATCATCAATTACTAAACAAAAAAAACCAAGGAAAAAAAGTCCAATATAATTAAATTAATGTAATGGCCAAGGTGAGGTGAAAGAGGTGAGTTTGTGAGTTTGTTATATGAGCTGTGGTGGAAGAAACAAGATTGTGAGTTTGTTGTATGAGCTGTGGTGGAAGAAACAAGATTGTGAGTTTGTTGTATGAGCTTTGGTGGAAGAGGTGAGTTTGTGAGTTTGTTGTATGAGCTTTGGTGGAAGAGGCGAGTTTGTGAGTTTGTTGTATGAGCTTTGGTGGAAGAGGCGAGTTTGTGAGTTTGTTGTATGAGCTGTGGTGGAAGAAACAAGATTGTGAGTTTGTTGTATGAGCTTTGGTGGAAGTGAATTTGCTAGGCGGGGAATAAATAAATAACCAAACTATTATATTAAGACATATTTCCTCCTGGCTCTGTTATAAAATGCATAAATTCGCCCTTTATTGCCCTGACTACAACATTACTTTTATCATATTTTACTATATGACAGTTATTACTAAAATAATGAGTACCGGATTAATTTAGTTCTAAAATGAACCCAAGCCATATTTATTTCATCAAAGAGTGTTAAGAAAAATTTCAGCTATTGATTTTATTCTTATTCATACCAGTTGAGAGGTTATATAAATTTGTGCCTACTGAATTTTAAATGCAAATGGTTATACTTTTGTATGTACAGATTTATATACAAATTATTTGGTCACCTAGTTAAAAACCATACACAAGAGATTTTTTTCCCCCAGTTACTAAATAATACCATTCAAATTGAAAGTTGTTTTACCTACTCATTTAACAATTAAATTGCAATTTATTTCAATATTTACTTACAGTAAGCCACATAGTGGTTTGCCCTTGATTGGCTTAAAAGATTACAATCACTTTTAAACACCGCGAAACACAATTAAATCATGGCAGTTTAAATAATGTTGATAATCTGACTAAAACATACTGCAAATATTTAATCACAGTAACAAATATGTTATGATATTTCCAAAAATAATTTGACCATAATGAAACTAATCATTTTCCTTAAGGTTAATCCATAAACCATGTAACACTTTTAGGGGAAGGACAGGGTGTTACATGTGGGGAATGTGGGTACATCACAGTGTTTTATAACACATATATCACACTTACTAATGTTGAACAAATAATAATATTGTTCATGTTTTCACTGATTCTAAGTTGAGTCTCTCTTTAAGTATGAAATAATGTATTTCACTCTTGGTGTTGAAAGTCATGTGACACAAGTTTGTCTGGCTAAATGGCTACTTGGTGTTACTTGGAAGGAGGGTCACAAAAAGTAAGAAAAAAGCGTTATTTGGTTTACGGATGAACCCTTATTACTTTTAAATACTTTGAATCTAAGTAGGGTAGCGTTCAACCCCCCCTACCTTCCTGGCTCTTCCTCTGGATGCCATTGTCACTATTTAGTAACAAGCACACCTATAAAGGAGTTTTGAAAAATCAAAGAAACAATAGAATCAGGCCCGGCCTTACAACAGTCATTGCCTGGGGCAAAAAACATAAAATGTGCGACCCCTTCCCCCATTTCTATATTTTTTCATTTGTGTATATATTTTTAGATAATGAGGAAAAAATGCAGTTTAGGCAAAATTAATATATCCAAACACAAATGTTTGGCATTCATACAAGCACAATTCAATAACAACGTAATATAGAATGGAATGTCAGTTAGTCCGCAATGTAAGATAAAATACTTTCATGTTAAATAGTCACAATCAGACTCGTGGACGATGTATTACTTCTGGCAGGCTCTGTTCCTCTGGCTCACATGGTTTTCTTTAAAAAAAAGGATGCTTTACGTGGTTTCACCTGGGCGAAGTTTGTCACAGTTGAAGAAAGGTCAGGCTTGGGGGCTGTGTCATTTTCTCTGGATAATATTTCTAACGACGACAGCCTTTCATTGGTCATAGTAGATCGAAAATAAGTCTTAACAAGTTTTAGCTCTGAAAAACTGCGTTCACCACTAGCAACTGTCACTGGCATGGTCAGCAATATACGAAATTACACTCAGATGTTGGGGAAAGTAGTGCTCATATATTTTGTTTCCTCTGTGTGTTGTAAAATATTTTTTGGAGACGGAGATTTTTCCATATTTGAAGGATATGCCTGAAATGTTTTAACTATTCCCAGAGTTCCAAGCCGTTAATATCCAAGTTACTTCCATCCATGAGTGTGTTTTGCAGGTTCATGCACTGTTTCAATAGAACTTTGTCAGATTCAAGGGCATTAACATTATTACATCAAGGTTGGCACAAGTAAAACAAAAAGCCCCAAATATTTTGTGGTCTTCAAGTTGCCCAAACCGTTGCTTCAGTGATGTGAGTGCAGTAGTATCAATTATGAGAGAAAAACTTACATTTAAATTGATCTTCTGGGCTAGCATTTTCTGACTCATTGTGACCTTCATATTCGAACTATCTTTCCTTTGTGTGCTTACGTGTCGAATATGCAAGGAAGGATCAGCTCCAAATTGCTCTGCAAGTTCTTCGCAACAATAATAATAGCATTTTAATATCAAACATGGCTATATGAAGATATATTTTTCACACAATTCTTAATTAAAGCAGTAGCAGTAAACATATCCATTGCTGGAATTAGTATCCCCTTACTTGCAATGTTTCATTGATGTTTACTTCATACCATACAAACAAACAAATTAAGAATTCAAATTTCATCAAATGATCAGCTAAAGAGTGTGCTTTATATCTCAGACCAGCATCTGCAAGAATGGTTTTAAAAATGTCCATTAAAGCATCACGAACATCCTTTATCTGATATCTAATAGCCTTAACACTATCAATCCTACTTTACCAGAGAGTAGCGCTTAATGGCTTCACAAGGTACAAAGGAATCTCTTGAGTTCATTCAAAGAATTCTAGCTTGAACACCTGTGTCTTTACACCTCATGTTGGCACCATTATCGTACCTGTTCTCCAGTCCTCCAGTCCATTTCCAGACAATGTTCCTAACATAAGATCTGAGCGTCCTTACCCTATACCATCACTGGCATTCCTAGCTCCCAAAACGTGTTCTTAAATACTAAGTACATATACAATTTGTCAAACATCGTAAGTGAAAACCACATGCTCACTTGCTTCAGGCACCCCCAATAAATGGCGCCGGGGCTCGCCCCACCCTAAGCTCGGCCCTGACTAGAATTATGTTTCTATGTTTCTCTTTCAGACTTCTAACAGTTGACATTTTAAACTAAGAGGTAAAAAATTGTAATTGTAATTACTGCTGAAAGTAGCATGATTAAACTAGGAGAATACTTAAGACTAAGTTTAAAAATAAAAAAGATAGAAATTTGATTAGGCCTAATTGCTTTGTTATTAAAGTCCTTAAATTTAGGCTTGACAATAGTAATAAAATATTTATGCAGCAAATTTGTTGGATCATAGGAGAGAGCATTGACATCACAGATACAGCAACTCAGTCATGTTATGTTTAAACTAGTGTTGCTACACTAAAAATACACCACTTGCCTGCTGGGCTTGAAAAAAAATATATATATATACATTGAAAGTGTATTTTTTTATTACTTTTTCTTATTTGTGTGGTTAGAAGAAACAAATAACACTAATGCAAATTTTACACTTTTACTTTCTCCCTATCTTATAGGTAGAGAAAGTATTGTGATCATCAAAAAAAATGAACTCGACGTTTCATGACCCCCCTGAGTCCGAAAAAGTTGTTTTTGCATTTCTGTCTGTCTGTCTGTACCTCAGAGTAGAGCCTAAACTGTGTTACCAATTTGGTAAAACTTGGTATCCAGGGTTCTCAAAGAGTTGCCCTGAGGGGTTTTTGGCATTGGATATCTAACCCCAAAACTAAGGGTAGTTTACTGAAGGGTGAAAAAAGAAAAAATTGATTTTATCAAAATCGGCTCGAACAATTTTTATTAAATTTCATTTCTTAGCATTCATCAATATTATTAACAAAATGGCTACCCTCAATTTTTCATCAAAATAACTAAGTGTTCTGGTCTTCTGAGTAAATTCTCATTTTTTATCATATCTTCCTAACTCTTTGAGATATGAAATTACTTATCATTGCAAATATGTAGGTCTATTTTTAATAAAAATCTTTTATTTGAAATATATTTTTATAAAACCAATAATTTTCAAGCGAAATGCAAATATTAATATTTTTTAGTTTTTCAAACACTAAAGGTAAAGTATGGCGACAGTCAAAAAAATCTAACCCGAGATGTATATGGATGTTGATGTTTCATGACCCCCGAACTCTAAAAAGGGGTTTTCTAGGTTTTTTATTAAAATCCTTAAATTTAGGCTTGAAAATCGGATGATCCTGTAATGAGATAAGTAATATCATAAATTAAGCTTTAGAAATATGTTTTTATGCTTTTCTGGGAAAACTATTGAAGATGATGAAAAGTGTAAATGACATTAAAAAACGCTTTAATATGGAAATAATAAAAGTGAAGGTGGATGACTGCGAGACGAGATATGGCCTGGAGTAGAAATTCATCACCGCCATCTTGAATCTAATATGGCAACCAACCTACAGGCTGCTAAGTTAGCAACATCACTTCTTTTAACTCAATGTGATGTACTC
Source organism: Timema genevievae (assembly GCA_902155825.1). Lineage (NCBI taxonomy): Eukaryota > Metazoa > Arthropoda > Insecta > Phasmatodea > Timematidae > Timema > Timema genevievae. Next base: position 36,901 of record CABFWO010005773.1, on the reverse strand, counting down.
TTTCCTAGAAACACAGTTTCCGCTTGTGGTGGAGTGATTCCTACGACCTGACAACTTTTGGCTAGTTTGTCCCCCTACTATATAAGAGAAACTGACAATTATTGTTCTTCATTTCTACATAAACATTTTCCGAAAATTTACTAAAACTCTTTCATCATGTGATAAATTTTGAAACTGGGTGCAGTACAAGGTCCAACATCACATTCTTGGTGATAGAATCTGGTTTATTTTCTTACTCTTTTGCCCCCGTCAACTGTTTCGGCACAACAAACTGCACTCTGTAAGTGGAATGTAATCTGGAATGTGCCTGCCAGTCGGACGTTAAGGTGGTGGTGCTCCCATGTCTTGTTGTGGTACGTCTCAATTAGCTCTTCAACAAGATCCACTCTAAAATTTCCCTCCATTCTTCACAAATGCGTTCCAAATGCTCTGGTATAGCAAGTGAAAAAAATATGTTTGTAATAATTTCCCCCCCCCCCCTTTTTTTTTATAATGGGATAGTTGGTGCTAATCTGCCCTATCTACACCACCCAGTGTATGATTGTAGTCATCAATAAGTTTCGGCTTCTGTATCACTTTGTCCCTTTTGTTCAGCTCAACAAATTCAGTGTTATGTACACTAACAACCTCTCTGAAAGGCAGTAAATTCGCCCTTTTTCAACTTCTTTTGTTTCAGTTCATTTGTAACTTCTTGTAATTCTCAATGTCTCATATGTATCAGTTGCATTGGTGATCAATAAATCTGCCAGTTCTGGGGAGGTGTCGTAGTTGTCTGTTGTCATAACCTAGCATAGGTTTCATTAGAGCTAAGACAATCTGGGATGATACAGAGAGATTACCACAGTCCTCATTCAAAATTATCCCTTTTCCTGTATATATTATAGTAGATCATATATATTCAGATTTTCACTCACAGAGCATGAACATTTTTTATCCCAAATATTGCTCTTTTTAGGGGAACATATTGGATCCATCCTAGCCTACCCTTATACAGCATGAGACGCTCATCAAGAGAAATGTCCCTCTCAGGAGTCAGCAAACTTTAGAACTTTTTGTTCAAATGAACACACATAGGCCAAATTTTATGTAGCTTGTCATTCAGATGTGTCTCCAAGGCATTGTTATCTGAGAGATGCAGCTAGCGTTTGATGACATATATATGGTACAACATAACTTTACTAAAGAATGGAGAAATATTCGTCTGTTTCTTTGACCAATACCATTCTTCCACTGGCTTGTTTATAATTCCCTGAAGAATAACCAAAGCTAAATACACTTGTATTTCATTGCAGTTTATAGGCTGCCAATCTTTACTTCTTGAAAATATTTCCAAAACTGAAAATGTTATTCACCGGTCAGCATATAGATTAGTTTGCAATTAGGTCATCATCAATAAATGCCTCAAAATAATGAAGAAGAGTTGCTTCACCATCAAAATGAATTGCAGGTAAAACAGTAAAAGGAAACCTTTGAGGAGGTGGTCCAGGTTCATGACCGGGACGGATTAAACACCAAACTCTTGCATCTAGTAACTGAGCATTTACTTCATCATCAATATTAGAAAAAATGTGCATACCTTCTGATGAACTTCCCGATTCATCAATCAAAACATCTTCAGAATCACTCAAGTCAGAGTCACCCATCGTAAATATATACTCATAAAACTAGAACTATATATGACATACCACACGGCAAATGTTCAAGTTCAAGTAATAAAAATAAACAAGAGTATTGAAATAACAACATGCTTATTAAAAACAATAGAAACAAGTAAAGAATGTAATTGTTGGCATTATATAAATAAAGGAATTTAGTCACAATAAGTCAAACCTAATGTCACTACTAATTAGTAGTATGCTGGCGACATATGTTAGGTAAAAAATAATTTATACAATTAGTTACAATAAACTACACCTGATGTCACTAGTGAGTAGTATGCTAGAGACATCTACTTAGTAAAAAATAACTTAGGCCCTATATGAGGATAAAGTCGGAAAAAACACGGCCAAATCAAGACAGAAGCATAAGAGATTATATTGCCCGAGCTAAGCATGGGCAAGTCAATATTGGTAAGAAGAGGTTGCCCGTGTCAGGCACGGGCAAGTCAGGAAAGAGGTTGAAATGTAATGGAAGGCAAATGGACGCTACTTTATGTCTTTCTGACAAATAGACTACTAATCTACAACTACTACAAGCAACAAGAGTAATGTGTACATAAACCAGACAAAACAGAGTAGCACATAGCTAGCAAGCAAACAAAAACAACAAAATAATGTGCACAAAAAAACAAAACAAGTAATGACCAAAACTTTTGTTCAAGAAAATAAATAAAAATAAAATGTGATAAATCACATTACTAAATACAGGTTACCAGCGGATTGTTGCAGCAATGACTGCAGATTATTGCTCTAAAATATATTAAATTTATTTTATTAGGAAAGGTTCTATGGAATGAGGCCTCACTTTAAAGTGGTAGGGATTTTATGTGCAAAGCTAAAGGTCCTGGGTTCAATTCTCGTGTTTAGGTTGTCATTTTGTACTCATATGAATTATAATAAAAGGTTAATTTGTTATTCCATATAATATGAGCTTCCGGCATTTAATTTCAATCAAAATGTAAATTTTTCCCCTTCATACCACAATAAGAACTTTAAAACTACCCCTATTCCAACTCTCTATTTGTTTCAACATACCCCATAAGTAAAAATTCAGTTATTACGTTGACCAAAGAGAAATATTTGATTTGCCAATATTCAAATGAGGGTGTTCACGGTAATGTACAGATGAGCCAGTGCATACACAGCGGGAAAGCTAGAAAGTCATCAAGAAAATCAGGTTTTCATTGGACGATATTATTTTTGCCAACATCCTGGACCTGTTAACCTTTAAAATGAGTGAGCGTTTGTCAAAATCAGTTCATCAGTTCAATCATTTTCTCGTTGTTTCAATTATCAAAAATGGGCTTATCAGATTTTATATTAGAATATATTTGCCATACCAAAGGTTTATCATTAATTATGTATTTTTTAACCAGGCAAGCTATAAAATAAAATAATATTTGCTTTTCGATTCAATAAAACAGATAATTTTGCCATAATGGAGAGTGTTAAGGTGTTAGTTCAAAACTTGGGAAAACCTTCGTTAAGGTTCCTTAAGGGGGTTGTGTTCAAATGGATTTCTGTACCTGAAAAAATAATAATTCCCAAAAATGAAAAATGTGTTTTATATAATTTGTTTGAAGATGTGAAATATGTTTGGAATGTTTAGCAACAAACAATCGAGTGTTATGACATCACAACAAATGGCAAGTTACCATCCCAAAAGTGTATTTAAGTTATGTGTCTTTCTGTCTGGTTGGTCTATTTGTGGCTTACCAGAGAGACAGAATGAGGAGGTTGGGTTTGCGTTCCTCTCTAAAACCATCCCACCTGGTTGTGAACACAAGTGTTGAACCAGTTAGTGGCTTGCCATGCTAGGATTATGTAAAAGTTATCCTGTTTTCCAGTCTACTTTTTCAAGGTCACGATTCAGTCCCCCGTGTAGGTAGTAATGAAATAACATATATACATATCTACAAGCAGAACATGTATTAGTGTGAACAAATGACAGACAAATGTATTTAGCAAGAAACTTAATAAATTAATAAAGTATTCTTGAAATACTTTCATAAAAGTATTATATTTCTTCTTACATAATGTCAGTTTTGGATATCAACCTCTAGTTAATTATTAATGAAATCAAATTTGAAATATGCATTTGATGCAAGTAAGTTTGAAATAAGGAATATATTTAGATTTGTTTTATTTTTAAAATGATTAGTTTTTGTAATAGTATTAATGTTAAAATAAAATGATATTAAATTTGTGTTTTTGGTCAGTTTTACTCTAAGCAACTCTAGATGTCTACCGTAGAGCAGTGGCCCCAAGCTGACCTTTGTATGGCAGAAGAGGAAGGGCCCAGCCACCCAAACCCGGAGGCAATGGTGTTTATCTCCACTTGTTTCCAGCAACAGTACGGATCACAGACGACAGCAACACCCTTCTTCAAGCATGTGGTTTCCAGCATTAGGTCGGACCTGAGCAGGCCTAGACATACCGGCTGTGACCACATAGACACACATGTGCCACACATATCACTACATGTGTATTTATATATACTACAAAACTATACATTTAATAATAATTCTTGTGAGTTTAAGTAAATGCTTATTAATTATTACCATAGTGACCAAAAAATAAGATGTGCTTTTTTTCCTAAAAACAGCCTTTATAAAACCTTTGTATGGCCTATAATCGCATCCTTGCATAGTACATAACAATTGTGTTGACAATAAGGACTGAAGACATATATTGAAATAGTTTATAATCACCACAACAGATGGTGCTGTTTACAGCTTAACTTTGAAAAGGGGAACTATTGTTGCATGAACATGATGTACTTATGCCATGATAACTTATAGGAGTAGGGTCTAAAACTCATCTAATGTTTTTATAATGTGTAACGCTTTTTATTTAGCAAAATAATGTTAGCATATTTAATGAGGATATGACTCGATTCGATAATTATTAGAAATATGTGAATAATATTTGCTTTGATTCAAGATTTGATTCGAACTAAACAACCTGCTTTGCAGATGTCTATACGTTATACATGAGACGGCTGTCTATTGACAAATTGTGATTGACAGTGACTCAACTTGGCTTGAAAGTTTGGTGTTCCTAGCAGGCCAAGACAGCAAGCACGACCAACTACTAAATATGTGCTGCGGTTAATCAAAGACTCCAACAGAAGACATGCAAAGGTGCTGTTACTAACATCTCAATCTGTATGCACAATATATTAAAACCTGCATTATATATTCAATAAAAATAAATAATGTAAATAAATCATTGGAAAATTATAAATGACTAAGTGAAATTCAAAAATACTTAATACAATAATCTAATTAACTTTATAAGCTGTGCAGTTTTCATTAAAGGACAAGTGAACTAAAATTAATTTATCTGTTATTTGTTTGTTATCACATTCATCTCATTTAAAATTTGCTAGTTTATGTCAGCTTTATATATATAAATGCCATTAGAAAAACAAGACTAATACAGTACATTAAGTTGTATTCTTAACCCTTTTAGTGCCACGAGCCGATTCAATCGGCTCCGCCTAATATCACTAAAAGTGCCACGATCTGATCGGCTCCGCCTAATATCGCTAAAAGTGCCACGATATGATCTGATCAGCTTCGCCTACTACTGTTAAAAGTGCCATAGCCGATAAAGTCAGCTCTCTAGATTTGCGCTAGTTCTCGCTTTAACATAAGTGCGACAAATTGATGTAAATAGTTTTGTAAACAGTTTTCAAATATATGGGTTAAATTGTTCTGAGTTTAGAAAAATATACTACTTATATTTTAATGTTATGTCATGTGACTGAAAAGATCTCTTTACAAACGTAAGTAAATAGGGGTAATTACTTTATAAATTTATATAATATGTAAAAAAACTACATGAAATTATTCATTATAAAAGTTTTTTTGAAAAACGCATTCATATTGTGTGGGTCTAAATATTTATTCATGAGGCAAGTAATAAATCTTGCTGTAAGGTAAGCAAAAACGGCCCAAATTCCTGTAATTCCTATTTATAATCATATATATCCTAAACTTTAATTTCTTGTATAAAATTAAATGCACTACAACAAAATAATGAAATGTATATACAGTAAAGCCCCGATTACCCGCGGGATTGGGTGGCAAGGGTACCGCGGATAGCGAAAATCGCGGATAACCTGAAAAAATACTAAAAATGAGGTGCAAACATGAAAAAAAATGTTTCAGCATAAAAACTATGTTTTATTGTACAAAAAACATAATATGTAAAACTTTTAAAATATGTACAATACAGCAGAAACCTTTGCTCTATGTCTAAATCACTAAAATAAAGAACAGTAAACAAAAAACCATATCTACTGTACTGTTAACAAAAAGTGTTCAGTTACGCCTTTTTAAAAAAAATCAGTCACTCGTTTTGGCTTCTTGCTTTGGAAACACTTTTTTTAAATTCTAGATTGTACTTTCCTTGACATGAGTTTTTCTGCCAGATGTGTGTCGTCGTTTTGTTCCTCTAAATATTGAAGTAATCCGTCTACGTGCGGCACTCGCGGATAATCGCGGCTTTACTGTATACATATATTTAAATATGTTAATTAGTAATTAGCCTTAGTTTGGGAAAAAAAAAATTTTAATTTAAAAATCAAATTTAAAATTTAGGAATCAAATAATTTTAATTAAATTGTATTAATTTATTATTATTAAGGAATAGTATATGCGGATTAAAATGATAAAAAATCAAAATAATCGCTTCATAAATAAAGGTTTGGCAAATTTTTTTTTGCAAACCCTTACAAAAATGAGGAAATAGCTTTTCACACAAAACCTAACAGGCCTCTGGCACTCTTTGAATTCTGGAAGAGGCGTGGCACTAAAAGGGTTTAATTTAAACAACTACATATATAGCCAACCTAATAACATTAGTAAGTTTTAATATCTTGTAGGAAGAATAGTTTAATAAACTTTGAAATGTTTGTATTATAATAAATTGCTAGCAGTAAGTAGCATTAGCTCAATGTCAGCTATGAATCAGGAGTTCGCATCCAGGTCAGGTGTGCCGTGGGTGATTTTCAACACTGATATGTTCATTCTTTCTTCATGCAAGTACTAATGCACCACATTAAAATTTGTTTTCTTAAGAATGTCTCCTAGAATTCGTATAATGTACAAATAACCTGAATAAAATGTTGTTTTAAGAAACATGAAAGTATTTAATAGGTCATGTCCTGTCCTCAGTAAGGATGTGGTATCGAAAGAAAAGTATCAATACTGTACTCATTAAAAGTATCGAAACAAAAATATTGATACCATACTAATCTCAAAATAAAATTGATTTTTTTTTACGAGATGCTTCTTCGTTATCCAACTTATTAAAAAAAACCTTCCATAATTCACTTCTGGGATGTGCCATTTTTTAACAACATTTGTTGTTCATATATAACATCCAGATAGATTATTAATTATTGACAAACAATAAAAGAATGGACACCCTGCACTGCTTCAGCTGATTCAACAACGCACGTTAACTTTTCTGCTTCATCTGCTTGGGGCACCCTTGACTTGACTGAGTTCATTAAGTTATACGAAAGCTTTTTTTGTTTGGTTTATGATGACTGTGATTATTGATAAAGGAAGGGGTAGTAGATAGGTCAGTGTCCGACAAAACATTCAGCTTCGGTTTTGGCCACCTTCGGCAAAATAATAGGCTTCGGCTAAAATTGGACTGAAGGTTTCGCCGAAGCCGAAGGTTCATTTAACTTACCTTACCTAATGTACACTGGTGGGTGCAGCGCGGGAGCGGTGAAGTGACAACTGACAAGTTACTGCAAGTTGGATAACCCGCACCTGGTTAGTAGACTAGTCAGTAGTCAGTAGTGGCAACACATGGTCTGTGTTTACTATCAGATTTATTATCAACTTTACCCTCAAACCATGGCTAATGTAATTATTTATTATATACATAAAAGATAACTGATTAATTTTTTGTACGGGACTGGATGGCAATAAAAAATAATTTAGTCACTTTTTCAAAGCCAAATATTAAGAGGAAGAAGTGATTGATATTTTTGTCATACTTTTATTTTGGATTTATATTATTTTGTATCTCAATTTCGGAAATGTATTCTACTTTATTTTATCAACAATAAAAAATGTGACCTGTTATTTGAATAAACACGATCTTAAATTTCAAATGCAACAGAAATTGCATTAAACTTAAAAATAGGGATTTTTCACAATACATGTGATTTCTTCAGTTTCAGCCGAAGGGGGGAAAAGAAAACGAAGTTTGGCTTCGGCTTCGGCCAAAAAAAAATTAACTCAGTCGGACACTACTGGTCAGTCATCAGGCTGTATTGATAAACAAAGATTAAAGAACAGCTATGTAAAAAGATGAGCTAACAGAGATTGAATGCTAGAGTTTCTCTCCATGTAAACTTGGGTGGCTTTCATCCAAACTATACCTTCCCCCTCTCTACCCAAAAGGTGTAATTAAAAGTGAAAACAAAGAAACATGAAGAATTAATTCTTTTTAAAGGTTTCACTCCTGAATATTTTATTTTTTGAAAAGTGAGGGAATAAATATTTTATTTTTCTAAATGTATCAACAACATTGTTGTAAATATCCAATAAGCAGTGTTAATTTTGTGAAAACAACATGCTCCTTAAATAAAATTCACTCTTTTTGTATTTGACTTGTAAAAAAAATTATATATTTTAATTTGATTTAAATTAGTTGACAAATGAGACCTAGACACGAGAACTGACCCCTGTACTCCTGGTTTAGTGCACCACTGAGCTATCCAGGGTTCGTCCTGTGCTCAGGGTCATTCTTCACTCATGTTCTACCACTGAGCTATCCAGGGTTCGCCCTGTGCTCAGGGTCATTCTTCACTCATGTTCTACCACTGAGCTATCCAGGGTTCGTCCTGTGCTCAGGGTCATTCTTCACTCATTGTCATTCTTCACTCATGTTCTACCACTGAGCTATCCAGGGTTCACCCTGTGCTCAGGGTCATTCTTCACTCATGTTCTACCACTGAATGTGTGAAAAAGAGAAACATTAAGAGTTTTAATAATAAAAGAGCACGGATGACTCGATGTATGGATGTTGTTGAAGCGAAGGAAATATGCAAGGATAGGGAAGGGTGGAGAAAGTTAGTGAGGATGGATTAAGTAGGAAGTTGTTTTTTGAGCTAAATACTTGGTTTCTTGCCTACCCCGTAAGGGAACAACATAATTAGGTATTTATGTAAAACTTATAAGTTGTAACCCATCTACAAGATCAGAGAATCAAACAGATGATGGACGAGAATTGTCCGGTTGACTTGACCACAAGTTTGAGCAACAGTAACTTTGTAATTTGTAAAGATAAAAACTTAAAATGAGTTTTGAGAAACTATTTAGAAATCAAATTAAATCTGATTATAATCTTCAGATTGAAAAACTAAGATATTTAAATGGAGCTTTAACCCTAGCTTGGCTATCTAATCCATAGTTACATCTGATCTCTGATCACATCACTAATTATTATCTGTGTACCGGCCCTAAGAATACTAATCATCGTATCTAGGTACAAAATTGATTGTCAATTTTGTCGCTTGTCCAAATAACAGGGTTTAGTTAACCCCAGCCATAAGTCAAACATTTTGTGATTTTTGTAAAAATCTATAGCTCAAGACACATTAAAAAAAAAGGGCCTCAAACTTTTTTTTGACATCAGAAACACTGGCATAGTAGTGTCCATCCATACATTGCTATTTAACATAAATAACATGTATATAATAAAAATCTAAAATGTGTAGAGAAAGTAAAGAAAAAAGGTAAGTGTATTTTGTTTAGCAAGAATTTGCCCTAGTCTTGGCCGCCAGTGTAAAAAACACAAAGCACACATATTAGTGTTGAAAGTTTGTCTTATATAAGAAAGATACTAAAAGTTATATACAGTGAAACTTCAATAATGCTGCATGCTCAGAACTTTGGCAATGCCGGATCACCAAACATGCCGGATTATCAGACTGTATCTGTGTAATGCAGTAAAATTGAGGAAAATAACTTTGAGAAGTGTTAGGAGTAGTGTGTAATGTAATACTTTATATAATGACAAAAACAATATTGTGATATTCCTCAGTTTATGGTGATGTATAACATTAAGCTGATTGAATATTGCACAAAGCCTTTTTAAATAAAGTTCAACTGTCTGACCAAATGATTTGTTTCATTCCTTTGTATTAAAACTTTTACTAAGTTTAAAAAACATTTTAAAAACTTGACCCACAATTACAAACAAGCTATGCACAGTAATACAGAACGACGCACTCTCACAAATACAAGCAAATAATGACTGGCAAACAAATGGCGCTGGTGTGAAGCCAAAAGACGAGAGGGCTCTACATGCCGGATTATAAGTTGTACCAGATTGTTGGACTTTTACTGACCTAGTTTGATATAATTAAACCCATTTAAACTTTGGGGTGTGCACTCTTGAGTATATTTTTTCACTAATACTGTACCACAATAAGAACCAAGAAATCAATTCAGTGACACAGTAAGATTTTATTCAATAAGACAACAAATTTATATATTTACAAAGGAACCATATAAAAACTTTGTGCGAACCTAAAACTTTGTAGTTGCATAAATAAGGAGAGTCTGTTCAGTGAGTTAACATGGTCCCAGCATAGCCACATGAGGTAGGACAATATTTAAGACAAGAAATAAAGCAAAAAGCAAATCGGTTCAATAAACAACATTGAACTTGGTCAGAATGATAAATACCAAGTAATCTATCCCCACAGGCTTAGTTAAATTCAAAACAAGAAATCTTCAGAACAGAGTTTAAGAAAGATTTATGTTACAAGAATTAGTTATAAAAACAAAATAATAATATATTTAATTTATCAACGCCTTTGATGTGCAATTGAATTCATCCCAAGGACTTATCGTAGTTGAATTTTCATATAAACGAGACATCTTCAAAACAAAGCGCAAGAACGATAATAGTATTTAAAGCACCAGAATTGTTTATATAGGCTAAACGAAATCAAACTAAATTTTAAGTTATATTTATTTATAATTGATTTAAATTTTAACAATAACTTTAATTCAATACAACACGTGTTCAACTCACCAAGCTGACAAGCTCGCAAGAGATTGACCAGAAGGGTGATAGAGAATTATGGACATACCAGAGCACAACGCACACCATACAGAATCGAGTGTGCCCGAGCATCTCAAACTACCCTTATATACACCGTAGCCAAATACACTTCAATAACTCAAAAACAATGAGTGTTGTGTGAGCTAGGAAGGACCAATGAGGAGCCCAGATTCCAAAGGGAAGATAATAAGGGTATCAGTAGTAGGACTAGATTGCCTGACTCGCCACTTGGTGTCGCTGGGTCGATGAGCAATAGCGAGGGCCAAGAGTCAGTCTTTATGTTGTATGTGTGGATTTAGATAGTTCCAGTCATGGGGTAGATACAGTGTCACAATCCGCTTGTGGGTGTACTTTAATGACGGTGAGAAAAGGGTTTGAATCCTGGTTGGGTGTACTGAAAGGGATTTCTCGATAATAGGTTTCCACTATTTTTTCAATGCAAATGTGGGTACACTTTCTCCAAATTCAACCTTACTCATCCTTAACACATTAGCGTGATTAGTACATAGGCATATAACCCAAAGAGATAGTAAGACGCGATGCTGAAAAAGAAAGATAGGTCATTATAAAAAATAAGTAGTTTAAAAATAATTAAAAGAGAGAAAACATAACTGTCATTACACTATAAACATATTCTAGTTTGACAAAGCCTAGGCGTATCTCTATACCTCAACAACAGTCATACTACAGATCATACTAAATATTGATGGTCCAAACCAGGGGTCTTCACAACCTTTTTATGTCCTAGGGCCACAGTTTCTGTCTCTTGTTGACTCACAATACTGTACCAACAATATTTGTATCAGCTGATTCTTACACTCACATTGGGGATTTGGCCTGTCTTCAACAGGTGAAGTTTGGGATTTCTCGTGAGGTATGTTTTCTATTGTTTAGATCTTTCATAGCAGGAGGTAGGACAATTTGTCTTGTCTACTAGAGTTACCATTTGCCGGTTCAAAGTCCATTTGTATTAAACAATACCTTTCGTCACATAAAAAGCAAAAATTATTTATAAAATAATGTAAAATACATAAATAAAATATGTATTTATTTTATTAGTTGATTATATAAATACATATATGTATTTGTCATCTGTTCTCTAGAAATAATTTTATATTTTTCACGAGCCAGAGGGCCGCAAAAAAAAGTGACCTCGGGCGCAAGGGTTCCGCAGGTTGAAGACCCCTGGTCCAAACAAAGCTTGGCATGGTTGACCCCAAAATGTTCCAATGACACAACCACTACTAGACTGGGACGTGCTCTGCTAACAGCCGGCATGTTAAGTCAACACTCATCCAGTCGCTGTTAGGGTATGATTCACAGAGTTTAGTAGGTGTGCTGTTTGTCTATCAAAATATTGAATAAATTACTAGTTACTTAAATTTCTGATGATCTTGAGATGGCGGCGTGATATCAAAGAAAACTCTACAGTGATATATTTATATTATAATTATAGAGCCACCATTTTATTAATCTCCTTCAATATAACAATAAGAGACCATCAGCAAAACTGAGACAACAAGACATGATAACCAACTACATTTTGCAGCGCTCTAGTTTTACACTCACTACTGACTGACTTTCTTTTTGGAAGCGCCAGAATATCTTACATCTAATGTACCTACTTGTAAACTATTTATATTTTTGTAATCTGTGTAGCCTCTTAAAGGAGCATTTGATTTTAAAACTTTTTAAACATTTTTTCTGTCTACTGTCAAAATTGTATTAAAGTTAAATCCAAATTAGAAACATTGTTTTGCTGTCACTCATACATTATGAACCCTCTGACTCTATGATGGGTGGTCGAATGAAGGATTAGTGAAATGTAACCAACCGCTTATCGATGTCTGATCAATATAGCTTTCCTGATCATCTTGTGCCGGTTATCACTCATACATTATGAACCCTCTGACTCTATGATGGGTGGTCGAATGAAGGATTAGTGAAATGTAACCAACCGCTTATCGATGTCTGATCAATATAGCTTTCCTGATCATCTTGTGCCGGTTATAACAGTTTTTAATGTAATTTAATCAAACCACTAGTGTTCTGGGTGATAATTAGTATTCTCAAGTAGGCTTAAGCCATAAAATAGTAAAAGCCTTGATGGTCTTGTAAAACATGAACTTGTCAGCGTGTTAAATATGTATGTATATCTTCAAATATAACCTTAGTAAAACTATAAAAAGATTTGTGGGAATCTAATAAAATTGTAACTTAGAAAGTATTATAATTATTAAATTGAAGCCGGCCAACACTACCTGTGAGACTCCCTCCCTGTTCACAGTTTCGTAAATTTCAAATAGTTTTCTAGTAAATTCATCCACCTCAATTGTACTGAAAATAAAACACACAATATGGTTAGGCTGTTGTTCAAAATGGTGATTATATTGCAAACATTGCATTTTTATTTTAAATCAATGTAATTAATATTAAATTAAAGGTTACAAAAAATGTAATTAAGGGAATGTCCATATGGAGAACACAATTCAATAATTAATTTAAATTAGTTAAGAAATGACAAATGTACACAAGAATTTAACCGGTCCATCAGAGTCTGTCTTAAACTAAGCGTGAAGAATGATCCTGAGCATGGGATGAATCCTGGATAGCTCAATGGTATAGCAGTGGAGTGCTAAACAAAGGTCCCAGGTTCAATGCCCATATCCAGGTGAAATTTTTAAACTAATTTAAATTAAATTCATTTAAATGCAGCATAGTATTACATGTTTATTTTAAGATAGTGAAAATGAAATTAAAACTTGTTTCTCTTTAGCAAATGTGTGATATCAAATCTATAATGTTACCTAATTATTTGTCTCACCTTTTTAGGGATGCCACCAAAAAATCATGACTATGGGCCACTTTGTGCATTAATTCATTTAATATTGGTTGAATGGACACGGCTTTCTCAAATTCTTTTCTAGGAAACGGTGATGGCAGCAATACGAATGGTGCCAATTGTAGCAAATCTTTACTAAAGTTGTCTTTCGAGCGCATGGCAGCACCTATAAAATAAATGGTACGCCTATGACACAAACTTTATCAAATACTTATACTCTATTCTAGCTTGGAACACAATTTTCAAAAATAGGTTATGAGTAAACTACTTTTTGGTAAGTTTTCCTCAGAGAAACAACCATATCATAATGTAATGGTAACCAGTCAAATAAACTCCAAATAAAATAATTGTTCAAAGCCATTTGAAAAAATTCAAAAATCAGTTATTTGTTGGTGACCTGGTGGTCTAGGAGTAAGGTGTCGGACTTCTGTGCTGAGGGTCCGGGGTTCAATCCTTGGTCCCAGCACAGATTTATCTGTTTGCCAAACCCTTCCTTCACCTCTGACAGGACGTGTATTAATCACAACTTGTGAATGTGAGGAATGCCAGGCCTCCACCGTGGTTCGGATCCCACGTTAAACTGTAGGTCCTCCATTTCATCTCACAATCACCCTACCATTGCACATTAGCGTAAGTGCGTATAGCCTGAACGGGTAGTAAGACGTGGTGCTAATAATAATAATAATAATAATAATAATAATAATAATAATAATAATAATAGTTATTTGTTAATCAGCCTCAAAATAAATATATATTCTTATTTATTGTGTAAAACAATTCCCAGATACCTGCTCTGAACTAAATCTTGAAAACTTTTTTTTTAATTTCAAATTTTTTCAAATTTGTTATTGTAGACTAGGTATCCTAAATTAATTTTAGAAAAACCATACATTATTATTTATTTTGAAAAATAGTTATCAAATACCAATTTTGCACAAGATTATTAAAAGCTATTTTTAAGAAATTTCAATTTTTTTCAAAAATCATTCATTAATTCAACTATTAAATTATTTATATTGTAAGAAGCTTAAATCAGATAAATAACACATTTTGAGCCAAATTGTTGAGCCAATTTCTAAATAATTTGAAATTAAAAAATAAGCTGTTATCAGTAAACTTCTCTTTAACAATGTTTTTTCGAAAAACCATCATTTATTTTTATTTGTTGTGTCAAACACTACCTAAATATACCAAATATATATTTTTGACCAAATCTTAGAAACCATTAAAAAAAACAGAATGTTCAAAAATAATTTATCATAAACTAGCCTAAATATAATGGTTAGGGCTCTAATTAAAAGAACCTCCTGAGGTATAACCAACCATTTGACAGCTAAATATCAACTTTGAACATAATTAATCAAACGTTATACTTGATACCATGGTGTTATAACAATACCCTCAGATGGATATTAAGACATGGATTGAAAACCACTAACCATGCATTAGAGCCCAATCTCTGGCCTTGTCGACAATTTCCTCCAATACATCATCTCCTAAAGGAAGGGGAATACAAGACTCTAAACGTGGTGTTGACATTCTTCACAAAATAAAATGCAAGTTTTGTCTGCCTGAGAACATAGAAAATATTATTGGCTAGAGCTCAAAAAGTTACTGGAAATAAAAAATTGTACTGTAAGTCAGTTAAATTAGCATGTCTATATGAATACATTTAAATGAACATGCTGGAAACAATTTGTTGTTGTTGACGACGATGACGACAACAATTTGTTGTTGTTGACGATGACAACGACAACAATTTGTTGTTGTTGTTGACGACGACGACAACGACGATGATGATGATGATGACCACCACCAGGTATATTATATTAGAAAGAACCCCTATGCATTGTTACAAACTCTCTCAACCTAACAAAACATAACCTCTGTTAACCTTTCATGTGTCAGTAAATAAAAGTTTATATTAAGATGGAAATCTTAATAAGTTACTGTTTGAATAAACTTTTCAGGCTGTGCTCAGTTAATATAAAATTCTTTTGGTTTCATGTTGGGGCATTAATTATTTACAATATTTTGTGATTTAGTTGAATACATTTTTAATTTTATGATATTAAAACAATTTCCAAACATTTTTAATTCTGTTATTATTCTATTGAAAGTAGTCTTGTTATAGCTTACCAGTTTATTTAAAAAATAGAAAATAACAATTTAGGTGTGTAATGTGGGGAGTCATTGAATGAAAATGATTTTTTTTTAAATTTAAGGTCCCAATTCTTATGAGAATATTAATGTTGCCTAACCTAATACTTAATATGAATGTAATTTACTACTGGTAATTAGATTTCATTTTCTTAGTCAAAATTTGTCTAAATATAGGCCTTATAGTTTTTACATAGGGTATATACAAACCTAATCACACCATTCCCTTACAGGGTAGGCAAGAAACTGTGAATATAACTTAGCTCAAAACAACAACTCCGTACTTAATCCATCATCTCTAACTTTCTCCACACTTCCCTATCCTTGCATACTCCCTTTGATTCAACAACATCCATACATCGAGTCATTCATGCTATTTTATTTTTAAAACTCTTAATGTTTCTCTTTTTCATTTATTCATCCACAACATTTAGCCATGTCTTATATGGTCTACCTCTTCCTTTTAATTAGGGGTGTACTGATGAGGATACAGATGAATCGTTATTGGGCGATTATTAAGTCAATTGAGGTCCTTGTGGATGTAGAGCTTTTCAGCCCGCTTAAAAAACATTTGTTTGAATACCCCAAAGAATTATCTTTTTTTACAAACATGTAATAATCGTCTACAATGAACACACTTGACTTTTTTTTTATAAATAACAATTCTTTCAAATGGGCCATATTATATTTATTTTGTCTGAAGATTTCTTTTAACACTAATGAAACTATATACAATGTAAACTCACACAAGTGTCTATCTATCCAAACTAAAGTGATTAAAACTGCCAAACTCATTGGCCGATGTCATAAATATAAAACCTTAAATCAATGTTTAAAATAATAATTATTCGGTTATGATACAAACCTAGCTTCCAAACCTTTGATAATTTACTATAGAAGCCTAGATATAATTATGGTTTCCACCCAAACTAGCTTAACCTAACCTTTGATGCATTAATAAATTAAAATTTTTAATAGTATTCAAACAATAAGAAATGTGATGTTCACCATAGGGGCCTATAGGAAAATATTACATCATACAAATCAAAGAATTACTATGGATCATCAAAAATGTTTGTCAAGTTATATTTCTAATTGATTTTAGTGAAGTTTTTTTTAAATGACAAAGTAATTTGGCCATAAAACTCAACATTTCCTTGAACACTTCAACCTCCAAATCAGCATAAATGTCCTCCTGAATAAATTTATAGACTCACCCCATCTTTATTAACATTAAATTTTCTCAGACATGGAAGGTTAGGTTAGTTTATAATTCATATGTTATGTGGTATAAACTATTATTTTATGCAAGTATACATACCTAAAGGTTCATTTAAAATAAATGTTTATTTGTTATTAATTATAAACTACCCTAACCTTCCATGTCTGAGATAATTAAATGTTATTAAAAGTGGGGATGAGTAGCCTATAAAGCATACATTTAATCTAGTTATTTCTAATCTTAGTTGTCACAATGTAGCAAAAGAAAAAAGTACCTAAAATAACAGTAAAGCTAGAGCCAAAAGAAAAGTGGCTTTCACTATCACTTAGCTATAAGAGGAGAATATTTTGTTGTGGGCCTACCTGTCACAAGTTGTGTGGGTTCCCTAAAAGGGTAACTAATTATAAATAATCTTACTTAATATTATTCACTTTCTAGTACTTAATTGCCTAAGAAAATATTAGAATGAAAGAAGGTTGAGTTTTTCCATTCAAAATCACATTTTCATAAGAAAGTAGTTTAAATTATTTACCTTATCATCAACTTAATATTGTGCAATTTTCTTTATCAGACGTGAGAAAATGTTTGACTTTGGACAAAGTAAACAAAAAGAGCGGACTGAACTTTAACACAAGATATAACCATTTATTTGGTGTAAAAAAGTTACCCCCAACATGATAACCATGAATTGTATAAGCTTATTATATGTTGAGATTTAAGGTTTTTAAGATCCTTAAAATAGGATTATTAAGAACATAAATTTAATAAATAAAGAATGAATATACCTACAAATATACACAATAAAATGACAAAAACACATTTAAAATGTCTATAGAAACATATGTAATACAGATGTGAACAATTATTATAAATTATATTTAATATCAGATATATTTGTTAAGGAATCACAAATTTTCCATGAATATTTTCTTATTATAATTATATTGTTAAACAAATATAATTTTCATATTGGAGCACGACTTCTTGTCTCATTTTGAACTATTGGTTGTGGTTGGTGGTTGTTTTCTTAAAGTTGGTGGTGCAAAATGCAAATGTAGTGTACTTTAGCTGATTGAGATGTTTATTTTGTTCCTTGTGTTTATATAATTTTTGTAAATCATGGGGAAATCTACACGAAAAAAGTCGCCAAGAAAAGTATTAAGAGAAAAAGTATATTTTAAGTATGATGACGTGGTAGGTTTGGCATGATATTGCTTTTATTCTGATTATAATTTTATTACAGTCGAAAAGCTAACAATTTCTCGTATCCTAGTCATAGTGCCTTAAAGCCCCCCACATAGACTCCATATCGTAGATCCGTAGTCCGTACTCCGTGGTCCTGGTCCTCAAGAAATTCTATTCGCGACTACATAGTCCATTTCCTTAATCACATGACCGTTCCAACCAATGACATAGTCAGAGACCTCGTCCAATGGAAAACTTCAAAATAAAATTGTTTACAGCAGGAAGCAAGCGCCAATTAGTTAGCTGATTAATAAAAGAAACTAAAAAAAATATATTCGAGAAAACTTCCAGGATATACTTAAAATGTAGTACATTCACAATAAATATATTTATAAGACGGTTTTAACTATCAAACTTAAACTAAATTAGCCAGAAAATTCAAAACAAATGTAGGTAGGATACTAGTATTTTGAATGTAGACAAAGCAAGATTAGTTTCTTTCTCATTTCCTTTTTGTTTATATGGGTTTTGATCTTTAACAAGAATATAACCAATCACAAAATAAAATCTAATTATAAACAATTTATTTTGGTGTTTAAAATGGATCCCAACGCGCATGCCCATATTTACTCAGTTTTGATTGGTAGTCCGTATAATCTAGTCCTTAGAAAGTTAAAGTTAATCAACTTCTACAGAGTACGGACTCACGTATATGAACTCTGTGGCCAGAGGCAATCTAATACTGTGACATTGATTTCTTACGAACCACGGACCTACGGATACAGAGTCATTGTCGGGGCCTTTACAGCTTTAAAACTTTTATTTGAATAGTTACTAAAATCAATAAACTCGTTCTATTTAAATATATATTTCAAAGGTTACAGTTAAAATATATCTTTACTCATAGTTTTATTTTTCATCCAAATATTCCTAGTTAAGTTTATGCTCTCAATTCCATTCTCTTACAAACTTTTACTTTCATACTGAAAAGTCATTGATCTTATGATATAAAGAAAGCTCTCTCGACAAAATCCGTATCCGTACAGTGCAGTGCGTAAGGCTAACTTTTACACGAAGTGGGTTTCTCCCGCTTTTGCTGATGGATGTTGATGTGATTGTCATTCTATAGGCAGTTCATTTTGTAAGGTGCTTGTCTTGTATATATACTATATTTTATAAGAAAAAGCCGTAACATTAGATAATGGGTGCATCTGCTTTTGTAGAAAAGAGCAGAGTCTGGAACATTTTCACATCTCAACTAAGATTTGAGAAGAGAAGATATTTTTTTCACATGTTTGTATCATCGTTTGATGATGACCTCTTAAGAAAGTTTCATTATCACCTCTGAAAAATGATACGGAAATTGAGCCTGAGAGCGGGAGGAAACAGTCCCCGTCCTCTGCATGTGAAGACTTGAATAAGAAACAATAATCAGAACTTGTTTGCGTGGAGGTGGACCCGTGCTAATCTATTAACAAGGTTGGATGACTTTTGGTTCCATGAAAACAAGTGCCCGCGTCCACCTTGTGTGAAAGAACGTATTTAAACTACCAACCTTTACTTTGAGCGAGCCCACTCATAGTGAGGGAAGCAGGCGAGACCCGTTACGTGTGAGATTGACTCCACAGTAACAGCTCTATCTACATAGTCCCGAGTCTTAAGTCCTTAGTCCTTACCACTTTGTAGAGGTTGAATTAACTTTTTAATTTTTTAAAGACTAGTTGGTATGGACTGCTAAGGACTACCAATCACAGCATTGAAGTAAATATGTGTCGAAATAAACGCACCAATGGCAGTAAAATGATTAGTTGCTATGGAAACAAATACAAAATAAAATAATAGTTTTATGCACAGAACTATTTCAGAAATATTTAAATACCCCATGAAGCATGGCATCGTGGAAAAAGTCTTTCTGAGAAATACCAAGTTCTCGGAAAGGTCCGTCGCTCTGATAGGGTAAACTTTCCAGTAGTATTTTTGGGAATGGTGGGCGCTGAGGGTGAGATTATTTAATTTTTTATATGTCAAATAGTTATAAATTTTATAATTTTTTAACATCCATACACACAACAACAAAAATTTCCAATGATAGAAAAATTAATATTGTCAAAACATTCCACATAAGTTTAAAAAAATAAAGAAAACTCACATAATTTAAGTTATCAACAAATGCTAGATTATAACCCATTGGTGATTTAACGTATTTAGTAATACACACTAACCACACAATAAAACACTTCACCTAAGTACATCTTCTAACTAAACTACCTGGAGTAGACTGTCACATTTTTCGATCAAAACTGGAAAAGCTATCTCAATTGCATCGGAGATATTTTAGGGTTTATAATACATTTTTTTGGTGCTCAATATTTAGGCTATAATGTTTATAACTAAAACTATCCCAACCAAGCTTAACCTTTACAATTCAAATATGGATAGCTGAAGATTTCATTTCTGGACTACTATTTTCTAAATATTTTATGAGAAGGAATTGAAGAATCAAGATACCTAATAGAATAGAAATCTATAGAACCATGCATCAAAATAGCATGAATGTGATATGTGAACGTGTTCATTAATATAGTGGAACATATTTAAGAATCTTGAAATTTAATGAAAAATTTGTCGTTGAGTCTTGAAAGGTTAGATTTGGTTCATTTAGGATAGTTCGTAGTAAAAAAAATGCTAACTATTGTGTATTAAAATTGGTACGTTTGGTGTTATGTTGTGATATTCTTTTGAAAACTTACATTCTATCTATTAACATTCTTCTGTGAATTAATAATAATAAATATTAATACAATATTAATTTGGTTATCTTTAGTAATTTGCTTTTGTTGTGATTATGGAGGGAGTATGCAAGGTTACGGAAGTGTGTAGAAAGTTAGTGAGGATGGATTAAGTACAGAGTTGTTTTTTGACGCACTGTTCCTTTATTCTTAGTAAGCTCTACTTCACAGATCAGGTCTTCTCATACCTTGCTTCTAACAATTTTCTTTTGAAGAGTTTAATTAGATGTATTCTCTGACTTTCTCATTGGTTGATATAGTCACGTGATAAAGGATACAGACTATGTAAACTTGATTTCAATTTATTAGGTCTTAAGGACTATAAGAGTGTGGAGCTTACAGCCTCTGTAGACGGGACTTAACACTTTTGCACTGAGGTGTCATTTTGTACAAAATAATAGGGGTGAAGAATGCTTACACTTTCTTTTGAATAGTTAACATTTTACAACCAAAAAATCAGCTTTTGGCATTATTAATTACATAAGACACAAAAGAGTCAGCCATTAAAATATTTTGATTGGCTCATTATATAATCACTTGATTTAAATATATATCACAATACACACTTGACAAGTTTGCATGAAAATAACTAGTCTTAAAATTATATTTTAATTGAATTTTAATATATTTGGAAAGTAAACTTAAATCTTGTTGATTATTTTATTTTTATTACAAATATACATCAAATATTATTTTTATCTAATTATAATGATTAAATATATAGATTTTTAATATATTAGGGTTTGTGAAGTTGGCATTTCTATATGAAAATTTGATTAAAAGATCTACAATCTTTGTTGGGTAACGGTAATAAAGAAATAATATCTCACATTAGCAATATATGAATTTGCCATGGAAAAAGCAAGACTTTAAAAGATGGGGCTGCTGTAGACTTTTGCGTCTTGTGATATCCTGTGAAATAGGTGAGTCGAGCAATAGTTTAAAAATTATTAATTACTTAGGCTAGTACTTAAACTTAAGTAGGCGGCTGGCTTTTTTTTTGTGTATCTAATATTAATAATTATAACCATATTTAATAAAAATAACATTTTTCCCATTTCTTTTCAAAAATAAAGTAGGGGGTCTATCGACATAGTTGACCGAAAAATAGTTTTTTTTAGTTATTAAAAATAATCTATAACCATTTATGATCGTTTATTGGAGCGTAAAAGTTACCGAGAGTTATTATCAACATAAACCCAAAAATACTAGATTCATTAATATTACCCACAATCATAAAATACTAATTCAAATTACTTTAATTTATTAAAAATGACTTACAAATTAAATAAATCAAGACTCCAGTACCTCATATCGAATGCAAGATTCCCACACTTACGTCCTGTGGGCCTAATCCACTTACCTGCAACACTATTAGGCCTCCTCTTACACCCACAGTAAAAATAACATTTTCCACTTTGTTGTTGTTTAGAAGCAGGTTTCAGTGAGCACTTGATAGTTTCTCTGAGTATTACAATCCTCCCTTTGTTAGTGAGCTATATTTTGCAGGGTGAAGGGCAGGAAAACCGGTTGATCGACAGCTGCTAAAAGTATAAATCTACCTCTTCAGGCAACATCAAGCACTTTTTTTCACTGTGACTTGGCAACCCTGATAGTAGCCTATTTTCTTGGTTCCCAGGATTACATTGTGTCTGGGCCACAAGTGAATGTAATGGATGTTTAACATTTAAATTTAGACTAGTGTTTTTAATAGTTAAATTCACTATTTCATAGAGTCACTTTCACTTAAAATTAGTATTGTGGAAAAAACTGGGAACTGAAAAATTAAAACATTTTTAATCACGATTTTTTGTCTAAACCAGATTTAATTTCAAAAATTTTATTTAAATTAATTCAAATAATTTTTGGCTTCTTATTAAGAGTTGGCAGGAGATAAATTGTCTGTTGAAAATACAGGCTAATCTTTGTGAAGGAATATTTCAGTAACTATGATACCAATTAACAAGCAAATTTTTTCTTTCTCTTTGTCTCTATTTATAGAAATTAACAATATTTAACTTATAGTATGGTTTAAATATTTATTGCTAGCCTTCAATAAAAATAATGAGTTTCATGCTAGATGTTGCATTACTTACATATAAAATAGGCCTAACCCAAATAGACTATATCAACAAAAAAATCTTGAATCTTGTAAATCAATGAATGCGATTTTAAAAATAAATTGTTGTGGCTGGCCAATTGACTACCTATAGTTCAATTGTTTTAAACTTGTACAGCTCACAAGCTTTTCCCTCCAAAACGGTTACCTATTGGTATTTTCTGTTTATTTTCCATTGAAAAACAAAACAACAAATTCTGAGACTCTCGGTACGATGGCGAGAATGAGAGAAAGGTTTACTTGAAATTCACTGGTCAACAATCACACACGAGTTTGAATGAATGGAAGGCCAGTGTTTAGGGAACTTTGCTATTTCCGCCACAATAATTAATATTAATCTATTTGATGAAAGTTGTATTAACTGCTATTTATATTTATTTGGATATATTATTGGTTTTTAGCATTTTATTTGTAATAAATTGGTTGAAGATACAACGTGAGGACCCTCAGAAATATTATTTGGGAGGAGAGTGCAGTTCAGCCATTACACTCGAAAGTCAACCCTGTCACAACAATGTTATAGTGAAACTCCATTGGTTTTATGGAGAAAATAAGTTACACATTTTTCAATCATGTTTTTTTTTTAATATGACAAATATCTCTTATAGTAAAAGCAAACATATGTAAGGCCATTTTGTGTAAGTTAGTGAGATTTGGCAGTTTTACAAATTTATACTGTTTGCATTGCAAATATTGTATAGTCTTTTCCTCCGAGTGTTGGCCAATAGGATTAGCGATACAGATTCTATAATTACATAATGAAATGTACCCACATTTGGGTGGCTTAAGAGTGGGTAGACCCCTAGAAAAAAATACACTTAGAAAATTCTGCGGGGATTTGAACCCGAACCTCCCCTTCAGCAGCAATCCAGTGGATTGAGAGAGTGACGCCTAAGACCACGTGACCACTGGTGAAGATGGTGAATTGTTCATTACAGAATAACCAAATAAACATGTTATGTACAAACCTTGTCTAACTTTCACCGGTGGTCCACAAAATCTAACCTGTCACTCTCATTTTGGACTGGAATGTCGATGACTTGGAGATCATAATTCAAGTTCCGGTATGGTGTATTGAGGGTGGTATTTCATGAACACTTTCCAACAAATGTGAGTAGACTACCTCGAAATTGTAGGCTACCTCCCTTTGCATTACTACATTAGCCTGATTACTATGCATATAAACTAAACCGGTAGTAAGACGCGGTGATAAAATAAATTATGTGTTGTTTTTTTCTGAAAAGACAACTGTGAATAAATGTCACTTCCTCTAGTCTAGTTTACTGCTGGTGACTAAGAATCTGGGATTTCGACTCTAGATTGGTGTATTGAGGATTTTTTCTTCGATGGTTATTCACTCTTTTTCCACTCAAATGTGGGTGGATTTCTTCTCAATATTTCCTTCCTAATTTCTATTTAACTTTGAAATTAAATGTGAATAGTCTGAATTGATAATTAGAGTCGGATGAATTGCTCATTCAGGTAAGATTGTTTCATTACTAGGTAAACTCTACTGAAATACTCAGCTCTCACAGACAGGCTTGTCTCAGTGTTAGAGATCTTGACTGTGGCTAATGTAACAAATACATGTTGAGGCTGTATCCTGCTGTCAAGGCTTGTGTCCCCTCACCACTATCATCCTAATGGTGTTCTTGACTTGCTTGTGTCCCCATCACTACTATCATCCTAATGGTGTCCTTGGCTTGCTTGTGTCCCATTCACTACTATCATCCTAATGGTGTTCTCGACTTGCTTGTGTCCCCATCACTACTATCATCCTAATGGTGTTCTTGACTTGCTTGTGTAGAAGCAACATAATATTCCAAACTTCCCTCATATTACTTACCTGGCCAGCAGATGGAAAACCCACACTCACATCAAACAGAAACACATGTTAATACTACTCTAATGTTAACTTTTATCTTAATAGATAAGTTATTTATTATATTTTGTTTTAGGAGTGTATAACTCATGATGTGTTCTGTAATCCCTGTGTAGCTCAACACATTGAAACTGCTAGAGGAATCTCAAAATAGTAAACGGTTTAGCTTTAACACACCCGACTATGCTAGAAGAAAATGTTTTCTACCTTCATCAGGTTAGTAGATTTCATTATTCTTAACCATTTACAGCTCATAAATATATTAGGTTAGTGCCCATTTTTACTAACGCTAGGCTTACACCTGAGCGAACTCAACCAAACGTTCACATGTGTTCAGTAACATTCACATATGCTCACTATCGACACAGTAACACCTAAGAGAATAAATGAGAACAGCCCAGGACGTTCTTTGTTATATCCTTGTATTTGCAGGATTTGTGGCTGTGACTTAGTGGTGTGTTTCAAGAGTTTGGAATATGGCAAGAAGGAGTAGGGAAGATGACTATCTGGCGGAGGGTGAGGGGGGGGGGGTGCGCTGAAATATCACATTTATCCTCCTCACACCCCTCAGGTTAGAGATAATCAACTTAGACCACTTTTCCTTTTACCTCTTATCGATATGGTGACCTGCAGTTTCATGTCTCTTGCTCTAATGTTTCATTTAACATTATTTGATAAATAACCTCCACCTAATTACTTGTGGTGGTGACCTCTTTTACCTATTTTATGTACTAAATACCTTTTCATCATTCACCTAATGTTATTAAAACTCCATTCACAACAAGAAGGAAACAAGGCTAGCTCAGCTCAGCTCAGCTCAGCTCAGCCACTTGGTGCCAACTGGACACCCGGTCACACTGAAACTAAACAAAGCAGGCCCCCCAACACTAATATCCTTAGATGATTTGCTGAAAAACCAACAATAATTGGAGAACAAGAGAAGTGTATCGAAGGGTGTTATGCACCGGTCTCTGTGCTGGTTACATCAAACTAAATTCCATGCTCACTACTGCTCGTTGGGTTGTGTTCTCTCAGGTGTACCAGTAGCTCTACAAGAAAACAAACAATAAGATTGCATTTTTTTAAATATTAACTTAATTATCAATTCTTTTAATAACCTCTGATTAGGAATGGGAAAATGTTGGAATGTGCAAGCTAATGAAATATCACGATTAAATTTACTCATCAATTTGGTGTGTTTTTGCTCCCAAAATTGGAAGCAATGTTCTGATTGGCAATACAAAGACATGCAAGAGCTAAAAGTTTGTTGACCCATGTTGAACCTTGGGATATGTCAATTGTTGACATTCAACACAGCCATACCTAGGAACTACACCATAAGTGTAGGCCTATCAGGGCACAGTTAGAGGTACTGAAATCACTGGCATTCACTCTCTATCTAAGGAATGTGTGCATAATAATATATCCTATATGTTTTATGCTTGTGTATCAATGTTTAGATGTGACATATCCAAAGATGTAGAAAGGGTGCGTGGTTCGGGTAATCCAGACCCCCAGGAATTTGTTGGAAACCCCTCACCCCTGTTATTAGTTGGGCCCCTTAAATGGGCACCTCATATGAAAAAACTTAATGTTAGAGTTTTTTTTTTTCTCACTGGACCTAATTTTATAAGACCTAAAGTCATAGCTCCTAAACTTTAGGTCTTGTGAAATTAGGTCCACTGCATGTCATCCATATTAGTCAGATTAATAGAATGCTCAAAATACTGTGCTACTCATGAACTGTCATTAAGAGACAGACGTGCCCAACTTTGTTACAAGTAATGTCATCACTTGAAAAGTTTAACTCAAAAGACCTGTACTCTTTTATTCTTTCTGTTTGTAGATTTGTTTAGTGATTTTATAATTCTAATGATTTAAAAAAAATTAGGATGGCTCTGATGAATTTGATTTAATATATTAACACATGGTGAGAAAAATCAGTACCGGTAAGTCTTGACCTGGCTCCACTAAAATAAAGATCACGCTCCACCACTGGGGATTTTCATAAACAAAGCTTAATATGCTGAATCATTTAACATTTATAAGCCTCCACTTGATAAGAATAATGTAAGGTATTTGACTTAAACAGTCGGCATCATAGCCAAAATTATTTATTAATAACCAAGGGCGTAGAAAGGGGGGTCCAGAGGCCCCCTGGCCCCTTAAATGGGCACCTTATATGAAAAAACTTAATGTTAGAGTTTTTTTTTCATTTACTAAAGTTTTAATTGTATATGCTAGCAACCAAACACTAGTTAATATTTTAATATTCACCTTTAAGATGCCCCTTGTAAAACTGTTGACTGTAAAATCAGCTCTTTCAACATTTCCACTGCCTTTATTTCCCTACAGTCAATATGGTATTGGGAAACAAAGGACGTTTCTTGGAATGAGCCGAGTGAGTGGGCGCCAAGAAAAGGAGGAAAACACTTTATATCACCTGTATGATCTTACTGAAGGAATTAACAAGAATAAAGAGCAGCTTGAATAAAAGAATAATTACTGTCAAAAATGAAGTTTATATGTATGTGTGTTGAAAGAAAGGGGGGCAGAAGGGTAAACACAAGCTATACATCATGTTTGTAATCAATCATACACTAGTGTTGTTAACGCCGTTGCTAGTTAATACAAGGTTGGGAAAGGTTGCGTTAGAAAGGAATCAATGGTAAAATAGTCGTGGCCTGTTGTGTTAATAACAAAAATATATCAAACAACTCTACCACCTACTGAGCTACCCAGGAATCGTCCAGTGCCCAGTGTCATTCTTCACTTATATTTTAAGGGAGGCTTTTGCCTTAATTGTCACTGTGCAAATAAAATTGATCTTTTTTTTGGTCAAGATTGTTAAATGATACATTTACAACCAAAATTATGATTCAAATAATAACATGGCAGAGTTTGACATTTACTTTACGATAGCGTGTGAGCAGGTGAAATGTGCACCAGAATTTGCTCGGGTTTGAAATGTGAAACTAGCTTTGGTCGATCTATTAACCCTAGTAAGGATTTGAACCCCCTTCAACCGCCTTACGTCACAGGGCTAGATGTGTACCCGCATTTGCGTGGTAGGAAAAATAAACACGACCCCAGAGGGTGGATAGCGGTGCTTCACGGCATATTGGACCCCATAGCCAGCAGCAGGGTAACACGTCCTTGTTCGCTAGACGCATGAGCAAGAATGACGAGTAACGGTAAAGCCAAGCTGCTTTACATGAATCGGGCAATCACCGATGAGGAAACAATATTATCGACCAATAAGAAACCGACACCTTTACATGCGGCACACCCTCGTTGAAGCGACCATAAATATACCTTGAAATCATTACATTTTGTCAATATAATTAATAATTGCTTTCAATAAACATTGAAATTAGTTTATATCCTGACCCACTGGGATTATTTACCGAGGATGGAATCTGCCTCGCAGATAGCAAATGCTCCATGGGTAATTAGTGTTCTGTTATAGATTTGAGCGTGATTGGCGAGTGGTTTTTTCTTCGACAGTAATCAATATGTATTTATTTAATTGCAGATTACTGGGATCCAAACGGGCTGGATGGCGGCCTAGGGGTGGATCCTGAAGAACTTCAATGGCTCGACGCAGAGCTTTAAACACCTCCATTGTCGGCGACCAGTGAATGGGGGCGGCCACACCACCCAGCGCCCGCCAGGGATGTTACAGTTTGCGAGTGGGCTCCACCCCCAGAAAGCACTGATTTGAAGGTGCACTCTGTACCGGGCCATCTTATTGAGGCGGTCAACGCATTGCCATCGGCCACATTTTCAAGTCTTCCGGCCCCCGTATTAGTCTCTGGAGATGCGAGCAACAACCTGCCCGATGTTTGCGACCGGCTGGACGCGATTGATTGGCTAATATGTAAATTTGCTACTCTTTAAATACTAAAGAACATATTTTAGTACCCTCTACAAGTAACAATATTATAACCACTAGCTCGGAAACAGACAGCTTACTACGCAAGATTTATCCGTGTCCTCTCCTCTACCAAACCACCGTGTTTCGCCGGCATACCAAAACCTTTTGTCAGCTGACCGTTTCAAGTTTAACCAAAAAGAATATTAGCTCTTATATTCATGGTATAGAAGGTTATTATCATTACAAACATTCAAATAAAAAAAGAGAGAGAGAATTATAATTGTCGCCTTAGCTTATTAAATTCACGTTTGCAAGGTGCTGGATCAATTTTTTATAAGATATTCAACCATCATCTTAGCATATTTGATAGCATGTCTGTATACCAGTGGCGTATTCTGAGAAAAATTAATAGGTATGCTGTACTCTAAAAGTTGCAGGGGAGATTTGGGAGCCGAGGACCCTCAACAACCATTGTCCAAGAACATCAAGGGATTATTTCAAGGGAAATACTTGAAGATGTGTGCCTATAGAAAAGTGGTTCTGCTTCTCAGATAATCTAGAAAGATTTATCAGAAAATCTGGACGCGCCGGGAATCAAACCCGGGACCTCTGGGTCTTTGGCCAGGACTTATGATTACTAGACCACAAAGGCGCTCCTCAAATTGTAATGATATCTACATGGTTAGAAATTTAAGTGAATATTAATGTCAGGACTAAGAGTAGTATGGGTACATTTCTGAATGCATAAGAGAGACAGATCCTATTCAATTAGCCTAGTGTAATTAAAAGCACACAGTTAGCAACACTCAAAGCAAAAAATCATAATAAGAATAAAATTAAGTGGTACATGGATCAAGTGTCCATCAGATCATGATGAGAGGGAATCAGTTGGATTCTCCAACTCACGTTACAATTAAAACTATTCTATTGTGTTCTATTTTATATTTTAGTCGCTCGCTCAGTCTGGCCGTCCTCTAAGTCTTGTCATCGAGGCTGACTAATATTTTGTCTGAGATATTTATTCATCGAATTCAATCATTTCTTAAATACTTTTTTCCACACCTTTCTAGAAAAAAAATCTATAATTAATAAAAAATATTGCTATTCGTCGATAATCTGAGTGTTGAGGCCAGACATAAGGTGGAACAGTGTGGTGCGCAAGCCGTGTGGGAAACAGGAGCTCCGGATCCTTGGTAAATCTGTCGTTGTTCAGTCATCAAAATCATCTCTAAAAGTATTCTCACTTCTGTTGATATTGTTAGGTGGGACGGCAATATCTTCCGTGGCTCTCCGCTCTCATGCGTTACTTACGAGGTTGAGTCCATCAACACTGGGGTTCGCTAGTGTCAATACTCGGTGACAAAAGAACATCACAATGTGCAGTTGTTAAATGACTCACTTTTAACATCTTCGTCAAAAATGGACCATTGTTATCGTAATGTACAGTTTGAGTAAGCTGTTTGTGAGGTAGGATTATGTGAAGAGGTGTTTGGGTCGCTACCTGAACCTAGCTTTGTGAAATCCGGCCTATTGACTCGATATGGATATTTGTCTACTTCTATCTAGTGAAACCATGTCTAAAGCTATCTCTTTTTAATACCTCTTGATGTCACCTAGCGATCCTCGTGTTGAAGGACTCAAGCTCTCCCACGGAGCTCAGCCATTTTAACCTGGAGGCTGTTTATCTTGTATGTGACCATGGCATAACAAATAGGTAAACAAACACGATCATGGAACTCGACTATGCTTCCTGGAAATTAGTTTCACCCAAATTCAGACGATCTCACATACGCCCAGAAAACATATATTTTAACTTTTGACCAGCCTTCGAGATAATAATTCATAAAGATTGCATCCCTTGGTTAACCAGTTTTATCCACAATATTGTACTTTATTGATAAGTTTTATTACTTCTATATATGTAGCTCAATGTGCTATTGTTAAAATCTCAAACATTATTTATCAACGTTTATCTAAATCTTAAATAATCTTAGACCAATGAATGTGGGCAGTAGGAATATATTATTAACCTTGTATTAAATATGTGTGCACTAATTTGTTTATAATCAATAGAATGTATAAATTATATTTGGTGACACCCCTTTATTATATTTTATAATAGTAGTTTGACCCGCTTAGGTGGTTGTGGGGTCTAACGCACTACCCTCGCAGTAGATGACGGTTCAAATCTCGGTCGAGTGTACTGAGAGTGGCATTTCCTAAATGGTTTTCCACTCTCCCTCCAAACGTATGCGGGTACACTTCCTCTAAATATAATATTTATGATTCCTAAACCATTAGCGTAATTAGTACATAGGCGTATAACCCGAAAGGATATTAAGAAGTGGTGCTAAATAAAATAGTAGTTTGAGCCAATTATTTGTGGAGTCGGGCACCTTAAGGTGGGGTGCTAGTGAGCGTGAGTTTAAGGCAGTATTTTTCAAGTTTTATAGCATAAACATTTTTCGGCCAAAATAAATCAAATATTTCTTCTACAGAAACAGAGAGTCTAGTGTTCTGCACATCCTAATCTCAACAGTTCTTGAATATCTGTCGTGAGCATAGCAGCATTTGGTGACCAATTTTTAAATAAAAAGAAAAAGTTATCATTAAGTTCCAGAACACCCTTGACATATATTCAAGGACTGTTGAGATTAGCATGTGCAGAAAATTAGACTCTCTGTTTCTATAGAAGAAATATTTGATTTACCTTGGCCAAAAAATTAAACTTCAAAAATACTGCCCTAAACTCACGCTCACTAGTACCCCACCTTAAATAAAAATCTTGTAATGTTTATAAATTTAACTAAACGAGATGGTACACTCTAGCGCTAAGGTGCAAGTTTTAATCTTTGTTTAACTTGGTAGACATCCGTAATTTGTCAATACAAGGCAAGGGTTTGTTCCCCTGCCCCGAGTAGAGAAGGAAGGCAAGCACACAGTTTGACAGTGAGTGCGAGTTTACCTCCAACTGAGAGCTAGGTGGAGGACAACAAAGGAGTGGCTCTCAACTGGAGGAACAAGAGACAAACGACTCGGTGAGACCTCTCGAGAGACGAGATTAGATAGCCAAGACGAGACGAAGACAGAGGACACACTATCTATAACCACAACACCTTGTACAAAATAAAAGATGGACGTTTTTAGTAGTACTAGTAGTGGTGGTGGTGACGATGAGGGGGTGGTACACGACATATTTTACACCCGGGATGCCTCCAGAATCTGTTTAGCGGATATTTGAGGGTAGGGAGAAAATAACGCAATCATTATAAATGTGTCACGAACATTTCCCGAATTTGGCCCAAGTAAAAATAATTGTACTTTATTGAAACGTTTGAATTCATTCTACAATGTTATAATTACATTTTAAAGTCCATAAACTCGGACTTGTTCATCCCTCAACGACAGTGTCACCAAAAGCCCACTCATGCATGGTATGAATAGTAGAGTATGTATGAACTAATTCGTAAAACATAAGAATAAATAATCAATTTAGGTTTGTTGTGAAATAAGGGTAGTGTATACGTCCTCAACGCGTGGGAATTGCAACATGCGATATGTTACACGAGGCAACATGAGCAACAATGATCATTTGTAGAGGTGGCACCATGTATTCGCAATTTTTTTTTCATACAAATATTCATTCTTGTTTATAATGTCAGAGAGAAAATATCAATCGTTGTTAAGCTACACGGCGTGTTTTTTCTGGAACTAGGCTACTTCTGTGTTTTGTTTAAGCTCCTTCACCTACAACCACACTTTGTCGTGTCATTGTGAAACAGGGGGAAGAAAACTACGAAACTTTTTATCTCAAGGTAAAGACGACAGCTTGAGGCTAGTTCTCAGATATCTTCAAATCTTTGTTGTGAGCCTAACAAAAAAAATCGCTGTGTTTGTTGCAGGAAGTCTGAATCAAGAGCGCTTTTTCATCAAGACGATAAATAAAACTCAAAATTTGGGGTTGTTAAAGAAAAAGAGCCTTATTGGAATCTTTCATCTTTATTTTGGCGTGAACTATATTTTGAAATAACGCAATGTATAGTTAAATATTACGTTAGAGCTGAAATACTGTGCGGAAATTTCTTTTTTACCGAGGCGGCCTCCTTAAGGCATCTATAAACAATTTTTTTAATCGGTCATTACTTATCAGTAAGCTACTCCTAATTTCAGGGTTAGAATAAAATTAATCAGCTAAGATATCTCGATATAACATCCTACTATCAAGTTTTAAACAAATCCATCAAACCGTTTTAGCCGTGATCTCAAGGGCAGGTAGGATTTCAAGACCCATCTTTGGGTTCAAGGTATAATAGGTTCACAACCATAAAAGGTTCTCTAAATGAGGACGTAAACTGGAAATCTCTCAGGAATATTCTAAAGCAGTGGTTCCCAAACTTTCTCGACTCATGAACCCCTTTCACAAACATCCGAGTTGTACGAATCCCCTGGTAAATATTCATGGCCACTCTTAATTTTATACCTAATTTTTATGAAATTCAGTTATTAATTGTAATCAAAGTGTTTAATACCTTTAAATTAACCTACTATATATCGGCAGGTACTTTGCAATACCCCACCAAATATAATGGAATAATATTGAAACTACTTAGGTACAAGTTCAAACCAATTAATGACAAAGATTTATAGCTTTCCTTTAATTCAAAATCGGTGGAAATTTCAAGGAGCTGCTCATTTTCACTCACGCTTAATGTGGAGGATTCCAAAACTGCTTTCTCTTCCAGGGAATTGCGAATCCAATGGTTATTATTGAACATGGCTGGGAAATATTCTCTGTGGGTTTTTACAAGTCCCTTCAAGTGTTCTATAACCACGTTCTTTACATTTCCATCCAAATAAAGCTGATTTTCTACCATGAATTCGTGGAGGGTATCAAAGCACTCCATTTGATTGATAATTAAACACGTTTCCAAAATTTTTTTTATGAACGACTCGATACGGTCTTGTACAATAAATACGTTAATATATGACCCCCGAAGAGATAGGTTTAATTTTGAGAAAATGTCTGCCAAATAGGTCAGAGTCTTGAGCCACATTTGATCTTGCCTGCACTTTGCTCACCTGACTTCAGTGTGAGATTATAAACAGTTGTAAATGCTTCCCATTTCCTCACAAAGTGCTGCAAAAATCCGTCACTACATACATATTTTGGCGAGCCCCTTGGAAGATTTCGCGAACCACAGTTTAGGAAGCACCGTTCTAAGGGATGTTAGACTGTGGACCACCAGCAGCAATGATTGTGTTGGGTCGAAGCTAGTTCCGGGATAGCTGACTCCAAGAAACCAATGACGTCAGGCTTTGAGCACTTTTCTTGCGGTTTGTCGGGTCTCTGACAACTTCGCACAATGACTTCATTGTTTTTAATATCTGGAATAGGCTCGCGTCTTATTAATATACAAGCAATCAGCAGATGTACACTTTGCTTGCCCTGAAAGGCAGTAGCCTCCAGGTTCCTACCCTGCCTGTGTCTGCGGGGGTACACGGGAGGAGTGCGCCTTCGTGTCATTCCGACACCCCTAGGGGGCGTTGGTTCAATACCGGCATGCCTCGTTCTCCACACGTGTTGTGTTGAGAGTTTTAGTAATTAAAATGCACTTTTAGATTGAGGTAGAATTCAACATAATCCCCAACGAACAATACTTATTAGCGTGTCTGTAGATTTATTTATTTAAAACTAGAGGAGAAGTGGTAAACAAAAGGCAACAGTTGGCCATATGAAAGTCACTGTCCTACTGCCAACATTTTTTCACTTACTTCCCAACATTCGAATGAAATCCATAACGTTGAAGTGTAGACGAATTTACGTGGGGAGAGAGTTAAATTAAGAAATATCCTGGTAGGGATTAAAGTCTGACGACTTCAACACTGGCAAACCTAGTAGGATGAGACTGACGCCTTTAACCACGTGTTCAGCCGTACATACCCTTCATAGTCATACAGTACAGAGTGTACATTAGAGACAGAACGTATAGTCAAGGGCGTAGAAAGAGAATTTGTTTAGTGGTATCCTAGAGAAAATTTAACTTTGATTACCTTAGCTAATAAAAGTAGTTTGAATATGCGTATAAGAACCCCATAAGGGAGGGGTCCGGACCCTCCAATTCCCCCCTTTCCACACCCTTGCCAACTGTGGAGACTGGAAATTTGAAATGTTCAACAACTCGGTTGATAAAGGTCAATGATGGAATGTTCGAGTATAAATAAATTAGTCTTGAAGGAAATTATAAGAAAAACTATTCTGAAATAAATGTTACGACACAATTATCGGTTATCAATGAAGCACTCCTTAATAAGTTTTCCTATTAAAAAAACATTTTTTTATGTACATTTTATTCAAAATGTATATATTCATTATACACCGGTATATTTTTTTAATCAATCTATAAACTACAACATATACTTTTTGAACACATATTACAGTGCTATTTTAAATTAAAACACTTCCAAGATATCTAGTGCGAATAAAATCACTAGAGCATATTTCGAAATAAATCACATTTTCAAAAATCTGACACTAGTAAACTATTCTTGAATAATTTTTTCTCTGAATCAATTTTAGTGTTATTTATAATTTAAATTAACACCCACATTTTCAATTTGAACAAAATCGTTTGATCTA
Organism: Timema genevievae; assembly: GCA_902155825.1. Lineage (NCBI taxonomy): Eukaryota > Metazoa > Arthropoda > Insecta > Phasmatodea > Timematidae > Timema > Timema genevievae. The sequence continues at coordinate 1,425 of CABFWO010005773.1, read as the reverse complement.
TTTTAGAAATATTTTAATTTAAAAACATTAGCCACCAGTAAACTACTTATGAGTAAAAAACTCAGCAAATGATTATTTATTAATAACAATACTTAGCACCACATCTTACTACCCGTTTGATTTATACGCTTAAGTACTAATTACGCTAATGGGTTAGGAATTGGGAAGGTTGAATTTAGAGGAAGTGAATCCGAATTTGCGTGCAGGAAGGGTGGAAAACCATTTAGGGAAAATACCCCCAGTTCACCCGAGTGAGATTCGAACATCGATCTCCCCGTCCTTGGTAGTCCAGCTCAACACGAAACTAGCGCGTTAGCTAACTACGCCACCTAGGCAGGTGATTATTTATTGATAGGCCTATCTACCATTTGGAACACCACCTAAAATTCTAATTTGAACAAAAAGTCAAAAGCAATTTTTGAAATATTTTGAATTTAAAAAAAAGTCATTTGTAAACTACCTACAAATCAATTTCTATAAAAAGCAAGCACACAGTTCTATTCATCACGTAAAACACTCCTAAGATACACATTTAAAACAAGTAGTTTAAGAGATTTTCGGGAAATATATAGTTTTCAAAAGTTAGTCTTTAGTAGAATACACTAACCTTAAACGAATTTTCTCCCAAAAAACATAGTTTTATTTGCAATTTAAATATACCCGAAATACACGTTTTAATCCAACCTTTAGAGCAATATTAAAAATATTTCGAATTTTTCAAAAATTATTATCAATTAACAACCCTTATTCTAAAAGATAGATAAAATTTTAAAAATTGCCTAAGGTAAGCATAGTGCCATAAATGTTTAAATATTAAGACAGGTTTACACGCTACGATAAATCGTAACGATGTGATTGACAATTTATTGTTCAAATAAATCGAAAGAGTGACTACTGTTTACATGCAACGATTTCTTGTCCAATATTCATTGTCGACTGCGGTACACTCACTTAGCTTTTGCCATGGAGGAAGTACTGTTGTGGTCGTTATATATCGTTTGTTTAGCAAGAAAAGTAAAAAGTCAATGCAAACTGAGTCAAATCGTAGCGATGAATGGCTGCTACTTGTTTACACGTTCCAACTTGTCGCTACGATTCGCAGAAATTGATCAACCATCCAATCCAATTACAATTCCAATAAATCGCTACAATGTCCTGTTTACACGCAACGATAAATCGTAACAATTCGATCGTTACGATAAATTGCTAGCATTTATTTAGCAAGTGGTAGTAGGGGTGGTAGTAGTGGTGGTAGTAGGGGTGGTAGTGGTGGTAGTAGGGGTGGTAGTGGTGGTAGTAGGGGTGGTAGTGGTGGTAGTAGGAGTGGTAGTGGTGGTAGTAGGGGTGGTAGTGGTGGTAGTAGGAGTGGTAGTGGTGGTAGTAGGGGTGGTAGTGGTGGTAGTAGTGGTGGTAGTAGGGGTGGTA